>JBBYHH010695304.1:0-18386 GCA_038382905.1 Daphne laureola
GCCAATATTTAGGGCGCAAACATCAACAGATTTGATAAATACGTGTTTTTGTCTGACTAAAGGTTCTGATTTTTTCCTATCGAAACAAACTCATGGACCCGAAAGACCTTACAAAGATCGCCTTCGATATTGCCATTAAATTCATCAAAGTTGAAGTCGGAGATGATTGAGAAGTTGGAGAAAGATACGAGGATGGTGGTGGCGTTGGAGATTTCTAAAAAGCTGATGAACTTTATAAAAATTATATGGTTATAGGGTTAAATTGTAAAAATTATTAAAGATTAAATATTAAATTGTAAAAAAAACTTTCACTATCTCAAATTATACGCTACCGCAGACTAGAAAGATCTACTAGATATGGCCCTTGTGATGTGTACATTGCCCATTAGGTTTTTGGGTCCATATATTACAAGATTTATTATAAAAAGAGGGTGATGGTGTAAAGAAACTAACTCTACACCACCTAAACATAGAACATCAATCCAAACAGTTGTATACATGTACATAGTTGTAGCATTTAATTGTAGCTATTTGATCATCTCAATCATTAAAATGTTACTTAATCAGTCGCAAATGTGTTTTCAATTTTTTGTATAATTAAGATTGTTTTTGGTCATTTACATAAATTTCCATCATTATCTCCTTCCAAGCCTATTGTGATTATCGCTCTTAACTCACTCCCTCAACTCTTTGAGTGAGTACATTTTTAAAGGTAAAAGTGGACTAAATAAAATAAAAATGGAAAATACTCATTTCATTTGGAATATGATTTTTTTTATTATTTATTATGACAATGCGTTTGACACTCAAGGAGTATAAAAAATGGTGAGGTGCACTCATAGTTCTGTAACTATAATTATTATTCTACTGAGATCCTATTTTAACTTTTTATACTACTACGGTCCCGTTTTAAAATATTTTTCAATTCATGGTCCTATTTCATCTGTTTTTCGTTAAGTTTAACAGACTTTGGGGAAAAATGATAATTTTAGTAACATAATTTTTTTTTTAAAAAAAAACTATTTATACCCTAAGTTTTAAACCTAACAATTTAGACATAACCCCAGCAATTATAAACTTAACATTTTTACCCTCAATTTTCCATTCATTCCTTCCACGACCCTGCCATCGTCGGGTCGGCGCCGCCAACCACGCCGAAACCTCGAGCCTGGGGCTGGAATCGAGAACCCTGGGCTCGCAATTCCGGCCACGGGCTCACGATTCACGGCTGGTTCGGCGGCGGCGGTTGAGCGGCGGCGACGGTGGCGGTGACGGTCCGGCTGGAGATGGAGGAGGAGTGTGTGGGTGTTTAAATGTAGGAATAAAGGGTAAAATTGTTAGGATTAAAAGTTTTAGAGTCTAACTTAATAATTACACCTAAAAAAACTAACAGATCTTTAACAGAAATTACTCTCGAGGAGTTTTTTGATAATTTTCACATATCTCAGGGGAGTTTTCGTAGGATTTCGAAAATATAGAGAATAAAGTGAATATTATGTTAAACCTCATGGGGATTTTTGATAATTACTCGTATGTTTATGGATTTCATTTTATTGAGTAGGTTCTCTGCTTCTTTCAACACTCTTGTCACAATGAGAAACAGATTTCTTGATGCTCTCCTCACCGTGGCCATGGTGAAGCTTTAGTTTGTTAGCTTTAGATGCACAAAGAAATGGATATCTTTTGTAGATATTTTTTTTCTTTTCATTTAATAAAATGCTTTCTTTAATTCGTTGGCAAATCCAGCGAAAACGAAGAGAAGAAATAGAGGCCATTGTTGGTCTGCAACATGGAGAGAGAAGGAAAGAGAGATGGTAAAGAGGTGAGAGATTAGGGGTATAACTGGTAAAGGAAAGTTTTCTTAATATTTGTGCCAGAGAGAAACGTTTTAATAAATATAGGACCGATGGAGTATTAATGTTTATCAGAAAATTATTGGAGATCAATATTAACATGATTCATTTTTTATATATATTTTTTTTTTGAAAAATAGAACCTTATAAATTTTTATATTGCCTAAAAAAATTATACTAATTTTTTTAAAATATTGTGTAGTTACTAATATTATGTGTAAGTTTAGAAAAATGGCAAAGGCTAGCCTACCGAATTTTTAAAAAAGTGGCATGCATTTGAAATTTTAATTAATGTTTATAATAAATAAATTAGAGTGGAATGGTGCAGTGATTGGGTTATCACTCGGACAGCATGGGTGTCCTGAGTTCGAATCCCCTTGGGAACGAATAAGAATGGCTAGACTTTGGCCGAATACCATCTGTGAATCTCTGTTCACGGTTCGATGGACAGACCAGTCCAGTGTCTTACCCAATCAAACAACCGAGACCTCCGTCCGTGGGACAACCCTATTAAATAGGGTGGGCGGTTAGGGTGCCCCCAAATTAAACTGGGTATATATATATATATATACACGACTCATTTTGGCAATTTTTATTTCGAAATATATATCCTTAAATTTTGTATATTGGCTAAAAATTTAATATTAAGGTTTCTAGAAAGTTGTGCACGTCTCAATATTATATGTAAGTTTGAGTCGTAGGGTAAAGACTCTAGTGTGTCGATTTTTTTAAGAAAAGTGTAATGTACTTGGAAAATAAATTAATGTTTATGATAAAAATTAGAGAGAGATATTAATATGATCCATTTTTTATGGTCTTTATTTCAAAAAACACACATTTAAAATTATTCACATAGGCTAAAATATCTATACTAGAGTTTCTAAAATGTCGTGTAACTGCTAATATTATGTGCAAATTTGAGGCGAAGAGTAAAAGCTATAGCCTATTGATTTTTTTTTAAAAAAGAGTAACACAATTGAAATTTAAATTAATGTTTGTGAGAAAAACTTAGAGTGAAATATTAATTTGATTCATTTTTAATAGTTTTTATTTCAAAAAAAAAACACCCTTAAAATTTTGTATATTACCTTAAAAAAATATACTAGAGTTTCCATAAAATCGTGTAACTTCCAATATTATGTGCAAATTTTAGTCGAATAGCAAAGACTATAGCCTACCAAATTTTTGGAGAAAAATGTAATGCACTCTAAAATTAAATTAATGTGTATCATAAAATTATTAGAGAAAAATATTAATATGATTCATTTTTTATAGTTTTTATATCTAAAAACAAAACCCTAAAATTTTGTATATTGCCTATAAAAAAAGTATACTAAAGTTTCTAGAACATAGTGTAGGTGTAAAAAATATGTGCAAGTTTGAGCTTAAGGGTAAAGGCTATAACCTACCAATTTTTTTTTGAAGAAAAGTGTCATACACTTGAAATTTAAATTAATATTTTTGACAAAGAAATTATAATGAAATGTTAATATGACTCATTTTGAGAGGTTTTATTTCAAAAAACACACCCTTAAAATTTTGTATAGGCTTAAATATATTGTCTAACAAATTTATAGTAAAGTTTCTAAAACGTTCTGTAGCTCTCAATATTATATGCAAGTTTGAGCCGAAGGGCAAAGGCTATAGCCTACCGATTTGTTTTAAGAAAAATGTTATACACTTGAAATTTAAATTAATATTTTTGGGAAATAAATTTGAGTGAAACATTAATATGACTCATTTTGAGAGTTTTTATTTTGAAAAACACACCATTAAAATTTGGTATATTGCCTAACAAAATTATACTAAAGTTTCTAGAACGTTTTGTGGCTGCCAATATTATATGCAAGTTTTAGTCGAAAGAAAAGACTAGACTACCGATTTTTTTAAGAAAAGCGTCATACACTTTAAATTTTAATTAATGTTAATGAGAAAGAAATTAGAGTGAAATATTAATATGACTCATTTTGAGAGTTTTTATTTCAAAAAACACACCCTTAAAATTTTGTATATTGCCTAGAAAATTTAGGTTAAATTACATATTACTCTCATGATCTATGTTAACTCACTTTAGTCTTTGAACTAAAATTTGTGCTCACTCAGTCTTTGAATTATGTAAGTCATAGTACTTTAATCCTTTGACTCAGTAACTCGGCGTCAGTGAGCTTAACACTGTCAATTACTTAACGGTTTAGGATCATATTTGCATAAATTTACAGTTTTGAATGCAGGAAAAGATAAAAGAATGGAGATGGAAGAGGTGACGACGAGAACGATATGACATAATGGTGGTAGACATGAAGAAAAATTGTTGGGGACGAGAGTATTTTTAATAGATCTAATAGGTTTAGGATGTTTACGTATAGATTGGAAAAAAGTTAGGACCATAATAGGTATTTGTTTCCTAAGATCAACTAACATTTATATGATCTAAGGGGGAAAATGATTAATGTTTCATAATTCAGGGACTGAATTAAAACAAATTATAATTCATGGACTAAAGTGATTGAGTCAACATTATTCAGAAGAGTATACTAAAGTTTCTAGAATGTTTTGTGGCTGTCAATATTACGTGCAAGTTCGAGTCGAATGACAAAAACTATAGCCTACCGAATTTTTAAAGAAAAATGTCATGCACTTGAAATTTAAATTAATGTTTATGAGAAAGAAATTAAAGTGAAATATTACTACGACTCATTTTGATAGTTTTTATTTTAAAAAACACACCCTTAATTTTTTTTATATTGCCTAAAAATTTATGTTAAAGTTTCTAGAACGTTCTCTAGTTGTCAATATTATGTGCAAGTTTGAGCAGAACGGCAAAGTCTATAGCCTACCAATTTTTTTAAGAAAAGTGTAATACACTTGAAATTTAAATTAAATTTTTTGAGAACGAAATTAGAGTGGAATATTAATATGACTCATTTTGAGAGTTTTTATTTCAAAAAACACATCCTTAAATTTTTTATATTGCCTAACAAATTTATACTACAGTTTTAATAACGTTATGTAGCTGTCAATAATATGTGCAAGTTTGAGCAGAATGACAAAAGCTATAGCCTATCGATTTTTTGAAGAAACATGTCACACACTTGAAATTTAAATTAATATTTTTGAGAAATAAATTAGAGTGAAGTATTAATATGACTCGTTTTGAGAATTTTTATTTCGAAAAACACACGCTTAAATTTTTGTATATTGCCTAACAAATTTATACTAAAGTTTCTAGAACATTCTTGAGCTACCAATATTATAAGCAAGATTGAGCCGAAGAGTAAAAGTTATAGCCTACCAATTGTTTTAAGAAAAGTGTCATACACTTGAAACTTAAATTATTATTTTTGAGAAAGAAATTCGAGTGAACTATTAATAGGACTCATTTTGCGAGTTTTTATTTTAAAACACACACCCTTAAAGTTTTGTATATTGCCTAACAAAATTATACCAAAGTTTATAAAACGTTCTGTGGCTGACAATATTATGTGTAAGTTTTAGCCGAAGGGCAAAGGCATAGCCTACGAAATTTTTTAAGAAAAATGTCATACACTTGAATTTATTTTTTTTATACGAAGGGGTACGGGGTTGGGAATATCGCACGCTCGAACTCAATATCTCTTATAAGTATCTACAATAGCATTAACCACTAAGCCAAGTGCTCAGGACTATCATACACTTGAAGATTAAATTAATGCATTTGAGAAAGAAATTAGAAAATTTAACATGACTCATTTTGAGAGTTTTTATTTCAAAAAACACAACCTTAAAATTTTGTATATTGCCTAATGAATTTATATTAAATTTTCTAGAACGTTTTGTAGCTGTCAATATTATGTGCAAGTTTGAGCCGAATCGTAAAGGCGTAGCCTACCGAATTTTCTAAGAAATTTATTGTGCACTTGATGTTTAAATTAATGCTTATGCAAAATAAATTAGAGTGAAATATCACTATTACTTGTTTTGATAGCTTTTATTCGAAAAACACTCATTTTTTTTTATATTGCCTAAAACATTATACTAAGGTTTCTAGAAAGTTGTGCATGTCCAAATATTATGTGCAAGTTTGAGCCGAAGGGCAAAGAATGTAATCTGCCGAATTTTTTAAGAAAACTGTAATGCACTTGACATATAAGTTAATGTTTATGATAAAAGTTAGAGAGAAATAAATCAGAGTGAAATATTAAAGACTCATTTTGAGAGTTTTTATTTAAAAAAACACACACCTTAAAATTTTTGCATATTGCCTAACAAATTTAATAATTTATGCTAAAGTTTCTTGAGCGTTGTGTAGCTTTCAATATTATGTACAAGTTTGAGCCGAAGAATAAAGACTATAGCTTACCAATATTTTAAAGAAAAGTGTCATATACTTGAAATTTAAATTAAAGTTTTTGAGAAAGAAATTAGAGTGAAATATTAAAATGACTCATTTTGAGAGTTTTTATTTCAAAAAACACACCCTTAAAATTTTGTATATTGACTAACAAATTTATACTAAAGTTTCTAGAACGTTTTGTAGTTGGCAATATTATTTGCAAGTTTGAGCCAAACGGCAAAAACAATATAGCCTATTGATTTTTTTGAAGAAAATTGTCATACACTTGAAATTTAAATTAATGTTTTTGAAAAAGAAATTAGAGTGAAACATTAATATGACTCATTTTGAGAGTTTTTATTTCAAAAAACACACCCTTAAAATTTTATATATTGCCTAACAAATTTATACTAAAGTTTCTAGAACGTTCTCTAGTCGGTGATATTATGTGTAAGTTCGAGTCGAAGGCTAAATGCTATAACCTTACGAATTTTCAAAGAAAAACGTAATGTACTTAAAATATAAATTAATGTTTATGATAAAAATTAGAGAAAAGTATTAATATGACCCATTTTTTATGGTCTTTGTTTTAAAAAACACCCTTAAAATTATTCATAATGTCTTAAATATTTATACTCGAGTTTCTAAATCAAAATGTAGCTGCTAATATTATGTGGAAGTTTGAGACGAAGAACAAATGCTATAACCTATTGATTTTTTTGGAAAAAGTGTAACGCAATTGAAATTTAAATTAATGTTTGTGAGGTAAAATTAGTGAGAAATATTAATATGATTTATTTTTTATAGTTTTTATTTCAAAAAAATCCACCCTTAAAATTTTGTATATTGCCTAAAAAATATACTATCTAAAAGGTCATGTAACTTCTAATATTATGTGCAAGTTTGAGTCGAAGACCAAAAACTATATAGCCTACCAAATTTCTCGAGAAAAGTGTAATGCACTCTAAATTTAGATTAATGTTTAATAGAAAATCATTAGAAAGAAATATTAATATGATTGATTTTTTTTATAGACTTTATTTCAAAAAACAAACCCTTGGAATTATACCAAATGTCTAATATTGATTTTTTTTTATAAATTTTGTATGTTGCCTAAAAAAATTATACTTAAGTTTCTAGAACGTTGTATAGCTGCAAATATTATCTACAAGTTTGAGAAAGAAATTAGAGTGAAATTAACTGCAAATATTTATACCAAATTTCTCAAAAAAAATGTCATGCACTTAAAATTTAAATTAATGTTTTTAAAAAAGAAATTAGAGTGAAATATTTACGACTCATTTTGATATTTTATATTTCAAAAAACACACTCTTAAAATTTTTGCGTATTGCTGAAAATCCCATACTAAGGTTTCTAGAAAGTTATGCAGGTGTCAATAATTATGTGCAACTTTGAGTCGTAGTGTAAAGACCTCCAGAATTTTTTATGAAAAGTCTAATGCGGTTAAAACTTAAATTAATATTTATATGAAAAATTTTAGAGAAAAATATTAATTTGAATACTTTTTTTATCTCAAAAAACTATGTTAAAATTGTGCATATTGCATAAAATATTTATAATTGAGTTTCTAGAAAGTAGCGTAGGTGACAATATTATCTGCAAGTTTTAGCCGAAGGGCAAAGACTAAAACCTAATGATTTTTTTGAGAAAAATGTAATAATGTAATCCACTTGAAATATAAATTAAGTAGTGTAAATATTGGTTAAAATATTTATACTAGAATTTCTAAAAAATAGTGTAGGTTTCAATATAATGTGTAAGTTTGAGGCGAACAACAAAGGCTATAAACCTACTAAATTTTCTGAAAAAAAATGTAATGCATTTGAAATTTAGAATGTTTTTTAGCAAACAATTAGAGTGAAACATTAATGTGATTCATTTTTTATAGACATACCCTTAAATAATGTATATTTATTAAAAAAAAAATAATACAAAAGTTTCCAAAAAATTGTGTAACTGTCAAATATTATGTGCAAATTTGAACTGAAGGGTAAAGACTATAACCTATTAATTTTTTTGAGAAAAGTGTAATGCACTCTAAACTTAAATTAATGTTTATCAGAAAAGCATTCAAGAGAAATATTAATATGATTCATTTTTATAATTTTTATTTAAAAAAAAAAACTCCTAAAATTTTGTATATTACCTAAAAACTTTATACTAAAGTTTCTAAAACGTTTTGTAACTGCCACTATTATGTGCAAGTTTGAGCGAAAGGCCAAAGTCTATAGTCTACCAATTTTTTTAAGAAAAATGTCATGTACTTGAAATTTAAATAAATGTTTATGAGAAAAAAAAATAGAGTGAACTATTAATATAATTTATTTTTATAGTTTTTATTTCAAAAAACCCTTAAAATTTTACATATTGTCTAAAACTTTTACACTAAAGTTTCTAAAAAGTTTTGTAATTATCAATATTATGTGCAAGTTTGAGCCGAATGACAAATGCTAGTATACCGATTTTTTTAAGAAGAGTGTAATGCACTTGAAATTTAAATAAATATTTATAAGAATTTGGAGAGTAATGCTAATATAATTAATTTTTTATAGTTTTTATTTTGAAAAAACACACTTAAAGTTGTGAATATTGCCTAAAATATTTATAATAGAGTTTCTAAAAAATAGTATACCTGTAAATATTATATGTAATGATGAGCCAAAGGGCAAAGATTATAGCCTACTGAATTTTTGAAGAAAAATGTAATGCAGTTGAAATTTAAATTAATATGTATAAGAAAAAAACTAGAGTGAAAATTATTATAATTCAATTTTCACAATTTTTATTTCAAAAAACAGACACTTAAAATTTTATATATTGCCTAAAAAATGTATACTAAAGTTTCTAACAAGTTGTGTAGGTGTCAATATTATGTGCTAGTTTGAGCGGAAGACGAAAGGAAAAGTATGATACACTTAAAATTTAAATTAATGTTTATAAAAGAAAAAATAGATAATGTTTTTAAGTATAATTCATATTTTTATAGTTTTTATTTAAAAAACACACCCCTTAAAAGTGTGCATTTTGACTAAAACGTTTATACTAGAGTTTCTAAAAAGTAATAGAGATGTCAATATTATGTGTAAGTTAAGTCAAAAGACAAAAGCTTTAAGCTTATCGTTTTTTTTAAGAAAAATGTTATTCACTTGAAAATTATAATAATGTTTATGAGAAAAAAATTAGAGATAAATATTAATTTCATTTTTTATAGTTTTTATTTCGAAAATCACACCCTTAACATTGTGCATATTGCCTAAAACACTTATACTAGAGTTTCAGAAAAGTAGGATATCTATCAATATTATGTGTAAGTTTGAACCGATGGGCAAAAGGTATAGAAATGTAATGCACTTGAAATTTAAACTAATGTTTATGGAAGATAACTTTAGAGAGAAGTAATACTATGATTAATTTTTTAACAATTTTTATTTCAAAAAATACACCCTTAAAATTGTACGGTATATATTGACTAAACCATTTATAGTAGAGTTTCTAAAAAGTAGTGTACATGTCAACATTATGTGTAAATTTGAGCCGAATGATAAATGTTATAGCCTACCAAACATTTAGAGAAAAGTCGAATGAACTTGAAATTTAAAATTAATGTTTATGAGACAAAATTTAGAGAGAAATGTTAATATGATTCATTTTTTATAGTTTATATTTCAAAAAACACACCCTTAAAATTCTTTATGTTACCTAAAACATTTATACCAAAGTTTTTAAATTATATGCAAAACACTAATTTACCAAATTTTTGAAGTAAAGTGTAATTCAAAACAAAAAAAAACAAAAAAATGTTTATGATAAAAAAATTTAGAGAAAAATATTAATATGATTCATATTTTATAGTTTTAATTAAAAAAACACCCTTAAAATATTACATATTGCCTAAAACATTTATATTTTAGTTTCTAAAAAGTAGTGTAGCTAGCAATATTATGTACAAGTTTGAGACGAACGACAAAGACTACAACCTACCAAACTTCTAGAGAAAAAAGGTAATGCACTTTAAATTTAAATTAGTACACCTCCCATCATCTTTTAATAGTTACGTTTCTTTTTCAGCATTTAATCTATGTAATTTTTTCTTATACATTTTGATATACAAAGTTAAGTAACATATATAAATAAGATAAATCAATGTGTCTAGTTTCTAGAAATACTTTTTCCAATTTTTTTGAGAAACTTCTTCATAATAAAAAATTGAATCAAACAAAAGTTCAAAAGTCAAACGTAACTATTAAGTATGGACGTATGGAGTACTATTTATTAGGTGGAAAAATTAGAGAGAAGTATTAAGACCAAATTACCTATTACTCTCCTAAACTATGTTGACTCGCTCACTTTCGTCTCTGAACTATAACTCATTCTAACTCGATCTTGAACTATGTAATGTTCGACAAAAGTCCTCCGACTCAGTAATTCATCCCACGTGAGATTTACGATATCAAATTGTTAACGAACTGGTACCTTATTTGTATGTTTTTAAAGAATTTAGGACTACTGAAAAATACCAGAACGTGTCATCAACGACATTGTTTCATCTAACGAAGCTCCTCTTAGTGACCTCGAGTCCAAGCAACTCATTCAAATAGGAGATGCGACAAATTCGAAAGTTTTAATTTAATCATTTTAACAAGTTTTGAATATTTAAGTTCTAATTATGAAATTTAGAGAACTAACCAAATAATTTCCATGAAGTTAACAATCACTGATATGATCAAAGAGTTAAAGTGTTTAAAGGTGTATAGTTCAGGAGCCGAGTCAGAACAAATTATAATTGATGGACTAAAGTAATTTAGTCAACATAGTTCAGGAGACTAAGAGATAATTTGACCAGATATTAATATGATTCATTTTTTATAATTTTCATTTCAAAAAACTAACCTCTAAAATTATACATATTGTCTAAAATATTTATACTAAAATTTATAAAACGTAATATACCTTCCAATATTATGTGCTGAAGGGTAAAAACTATTGCGTACCAATTTGTTTTTTAGAAAAATGAAATGCTTTTGTAAATTAAATTAATGTTCATGAAATAAAAATTAGAGAGAAATATTGATATGATTCTTTCTTAAAGTTTGTATTTCGAAAAAATAAACCCTTAAAATTGTGCAAGTGGCCTAAACATCTCAATATTATATGCACATTTGACCCGAATGACAGGCTATAGCCTACGGCCATGGTTTTATCATACATCCAAAAGCAACACACTAAGAGGTAATGAGACAGAGAACAGAGTAAACAGAATAGGAGTATCCATTTAGCAGGAGGTACCTAGCCTTGAAATCTGCAGGTCATAGCAGTCTGATTCATGGAGGCTCATCGGACATGACTGACTTCAAACAAGGCAACCTCTGAAACCTTTCCGAAGGAGATCCTCATCCAAATTCCGTCCTATGAATACAAGCTTGTTTATCCTTCTCTCCTCGGTTTCCCAAGCTTTCCCCTCACAGGCATCCAATATGGATTGAACACCCTGAAAGCAGAATGCCATCAAACCTTGTTATTCCCTGAAGGTGTAATGTGCACTATATGTTCTCCAGTTTAAATTCAATAAGTTAAAAAGAACCTGGATAATGTGGCGTTGATTTGAATCCTTTACGGACAACACACCCTTCACTCTATACAGGTCCTCCCCTTTCTCCTCGATCAACCTTTCAAGCCAATCATCAACCTGAATCATCAATGGCCAACGTAAAATGGAGAATCGATTAGATACAAACTAAACAAGCCAAGGGGGTGTGTAGACTATCAAATCATCAGATCACATATGTTCTAACACCCTTCACATCAAGTCATACTGGGTATCCTGGTTAGATAATAAATACTATGAACTTATCACTGGAACTATAGCCTTCCATTAGATTTGACGAAAACTTCTAAAAAATTAAAATCCATGACACTAATACGGAACAACTGCTTCTATTCCATGTTGCCCCAACTACCAGGATTCCAACATAATTAACCGAGGTTAAGTGCAACATTAGGATGGTGAAAGAAATATGAAAAGACAGTAAAGAGTGGAGAATTTAGCAAAAATCACTTATTGGGCACAATGTGCTAATAGAAACAAACAATTTGTGTAATCTTTATTCTTATCTTAACAACGCAAAAACTTCTGAAAGTTCATTACCTCCTCTAGATCAAGAGTACCTTCAGAAACGATGCTAACACTGGAGACAGCAGAATCATGCACATGGTCATGATGATGCTCTTTGTGGCTTCCTGAGATTTCAAATAGCAGCAGTAAAATTAAAATGTGTTCACATTACCCACTGACCAGGACACAAGGGCCCCCCCAAAAAAAATATTAGCAGGATAAAAGAAAAATTACCATGAGGTGCATGATCCACAAGGACCTCAGAGTCAACCCTGCAACAATTGGAACGAAAAATTTAACAACAAAGGAAAACAAAATCCAAGGATTTTTTAATATTACTTTCCTAAGGGATAATCATATGTTTGTTGTCCATTTAGATTTACTAAGGGATAATATTACTTTACTAAGGGATAATATTACCCTCCACTTAGGTTTACTTTCCTATCTCTCACTTGCTAAATTTTTAGTCAGTTCCTTTTCCTTCTTGACTTATCCTTTCTAAGTACATCTCTATAGTCCATTGCCTTAAAAGCTACTAGGACCCCTAGTTTTGTTTCAGAGTATAGGTGGTAGTTATATGAATAATCAGTCATCTCCTTTGGGATATCTAATAATTGTTTATTGACTTTAGTTGGATAAAAGAAAATTTCAACAGTGGCATAACAGTAACAATGGAATTACGTCTGTGATTGATGATAAAAAGCAATGTGCTGGGAGTCGATTAGCATATTGGGTTGTCAAATATTCATACACATGCCAACTACAAACGTGAATGATTCAGGGCTTTCTCAAGAGAAAAAATACTCACTTTTCCAGATCATAACCACCAACTCCTAAAACAAAATCCACATCGATAGCTCCAAATGTTGCTCTTCTTAGTTGGGCAACTGCATTAATATGCTGAGGACAGAAAACACATTAAAAGAGCACACGTGAACTGAAAAGTTTTAATAACATCAGTTGATAAAGATGGCACCAAGGAAATAGAATCATTCTTAGGGCATTTCATTTCCTTTGTTAAAGAGTTGTTTTAGGCTTTTGTTAGATTAAATAGGAGTCATATTCCTTTTGTCCTTTAGACTTATATAATAATCATATCAATCATTTCTCATTGAATTATGTTTATGGCTGTTAGCTTGTTGGAAGGATTACTCTATTCTTTAGGAAGATGTAATCACGCATGAGTTTATTAGGGGGTGCCCATCTATACACATGGTAGGGACTTCTGATTAAAGCCTGTATAAGGGTTTGGATGTGCAGAAAATATAGAATATACTTACTATATCAGTAAAATTCGGAGATTTTAATTACTCAAAGCCTTAGCCTTTTATTTGAAACCTCTAACTTGCTGAGTACAAGTTAGTATATCATTTCACTCTTGGTCAAGCCAAATCAATGCTAGTATGAGCAATTTAAAACATTCAACCTGGATCTAAACAGAAAAATGTAAGCCCAAGGATAAGAGACAGGAAATGTAAACCAAGTTACTTTTAGACTGAAGAGCACCCTCAACAGTAAGACACAAGTGGGTAGCCACACAAATAGTGGAAAGGAAACAAAGACCAAACTAATAATTTTGACATTCACAATTCACACTGATGTCCCCTTGCAGGAATGTTGCATCAAGGACATTTATAATGAAACACCTGCGGCCTTGTTGTTGCATGGCATCATATTCATTGATACGCACCCAATTTACCATACAATGTCAAATGTGCAACAGGGTTACCTTGATTCTTTCAGTCAATTGTTCTAGCTCAGCCTCAGTTACCAAGTCTATCTGAAACAAGCAATTCAAAAAACATTAAGAATATGCTGCAACACCCTTGTAAGTTGTAACAAGCAGTAAACTTCTGTTTGTACTTTTCACAAGCATGTTTGATACTAAACTTAATACGATCCATGCAAGCAATAAATATCCATGTCAGAGACAGAGGCATAAGGTTTACCTTGTTCAATATTATACGATCAGCATAAGCAACTTGCTCCACAGCCTCATTCACCACAAACCTTGGTTTCACTTCATTCAATTGCTGCATGGCATGCTTAGAGTCAACTAAAGTGACAACTCCATCCAACTTCACATACTGTGAAACTAGTTCATCAGAACAGAATGTTTCTATAACAGGAGCTAGCTTAGCAAGGCCTGCCAGAAAGGTACCCGTAAATAAAATTTGAACAGAAACACATGCCTTCAAACTTAACCATAATTAAGCTTGGTTCTCCTTGTCATGCCATCCAGAACAAGTAGTTTGGATACAGAAAGTAAACCAGTTACTGCACAAACGTTCCATTGTCAAGATATCATCGTATCAACGTAAAGAGTTGTCATCATAATGTTAACCACGGTCAATCCATTGTCAAGATAATCATAAATGATAAAGATACTATAGAAAGTACCTGTAGTTTCTATCACAATATGATCAAATTTGTCCCGCTTTTTTTTCACAAGCTCCAACAGCATTTTAACTAGATCTCCTCTCACAGTACAGCACAAACAACCATTATTGACCACAATAATGTCATCTGATGAAGAGGAATGACTGGCAACCAATGATCCATCAATATCTACCTCGCCAAACTGCAATGACACCCATTAATACACGTACAAACATAAGAAGTATATCAATAAAAAAACACATAACAATGCATCACATTTACGACTTGGCATATGTGCTTTAATTAGTACTCCCTCCGTCCCAAAAATAATAAAACATTTGTTTTTCAGCATTTAATCTATGATTTTATTTCTCAATCATTTTGAAATATAAATTTAAGACTTTTGTATACAAATAAAAATTTCATGTGTCTATTTTACAAACATATTTTATTTATATTTTTTCTACTTTAGAATAATGTAGATAAATTGAAGTAAAATGAACATCAAAAGTCAAATGTTTCATTATTTTTTGGACGGAGGGAGTAATAAGTACTTGGTAATATGCCTATGACAATATCATTGAGAAACATGATGAGGTCGCACAGTCAATAGCTAGGATTAATATGGGAAATGAACACAAGACAAATGACTTTAGAATATGAAGTCCATAAGAGGATACTATCATACTCTTCACTTACAAGTACAACATAATAACTGAACCATTTCTATGTTTCCACATGACAACAACACTACTAAGAACCTAACGACTCGGAGCTTGAGAAAGTAAACACTGGAATACTAAAACACTGAACTGGGATCACATTGGGAGCTATAATTACAATGTGAAGCATCTCCAACAGGTGGAACTAAGAATAGAGGCTAGACTAGCTTGCCGAGTTAGGAACAACCCTTCTTCCTGGCAGGGGCCGCTACCCCCTGTAAGTCCGTTGAACCCTTCTCTCTTTCATTACTTTCTTTGCAAGATACTTATAATTGAATTATTACTTGCTTAAATATATTCTCATGCCCATCATATAAAACTTGCAAGGAACCTGGCTATTATCATGAACTGGAAAGAAGGTCGGGATGGACGCCCGCAGTTGTGCAACTGAAGGGCTACAACATAGAAAGACTTGGAGGACCTCGAAACTATTTACTTGTTTTTATTTATTCATTTATTTCTTTCTTACTTTGCTAGAAAACGCACTCTGAACCTCAGGTCGTGTCTGGACTGCTTAGTTCTTTCGTGAACTTCATTTTTAAAACTTTTTAAATGATATTACGAAAGATCTTGCGAGTTATGAAATTTCATTCACCGGAGTTCACCGTCTGCCCTAGCAGGCAGTTGGAACAGCGGGTTCACAACAGTTGGTATCAGAGCCTTAGATTCAAAGTGTGTGAGCTTTTAAAGTTGTTAAAGTAGCTTCCAGAAGTTACTTCTTAAGTTAATAGTGTCTAGAGAGGTTATCTGAGGAAAACCAGGTAAGTGTTGTGGTTGCAGAACAACAGGTAAATTTATGCTAACCATTTGCTTATGCAGATTTTCTGATTGCCAATATTATCACATTCTACTATCTTATATGTTGCATGACTAATTTATCTTTCAAAGTAAATTTTAGGAACAAAATGTGAAAAGCAAGATGAAACTGTGTGGCAGTCTTGGTATTTTCTTGACTCTCGACCAATGAGATTCAATTTACCAAGATACTTTTCTTAAACTAAATATCTTGAAATCTGACTGATGATGATTGAATGAGATGATTGTTGGTGATTGTCTGAATTGTTTGATTGAAGTTTATGATTGATTTTCTGTGATTGAATGTGGATGTTGAATTGTTGGATTGAGATTGTTAAGTGTATTGCGTAAGCTTCTGAATGATTACAGGTTAATTCTGAGGTAAGTTTATGATTGACTTTGTTAAGATTTGAATATGGATGCTTATTATTGGTTGATGAATGTATTGTGTAAATATATGAATATTGCAGGTTGGTAACAAGAATGTTACAGGTGGGTAACAAGGTGAGTTCTGAATGAGAAATTCTAGAAATGACTCAGAATCACTGAGATGAGATGTTGCTTCTGTTTATGTCTTCACTGAGTTGCTGATTGTTATGATTGATTCTTTGTTCCTTGTTATTGTCTTCTTCTCTGATTGATTATTTGCTTATTGTGTGTTTTCTTGATTGTTCTTTGATTTCTTGTTGTTGATTGTTGAATATTTGTTCTTTCCTCTTCCCTCTTCTTTCTTATGATTGTGGCTAATGATCTCAGATATGACTAGGGCTAGGGCTGATTTCCCAAAAGGATATGTATTCTCTAGACTCGAGGCCTATGACCAATAGATAAAGTTACCAACTGCTAATAGCTGGGTCATACTCTGGCCATGAACTGGTTGGATGAACCTAAACCCAACTAGAGACTAGAATGAATGTATGTACAGATTTGTTACACCGATTATTGGTAGGTAATGATTTTCCAGATTAGAGTGGACGGAGGTCAAGTTATTACGTTCATTAAGGTATGTGGATGTTGTTAATTTTTTAGTTTAAAGTGCAATTAGAGTGTTGATTATTGCATGTTATTGAAGTATTGGTGAAGTGTGTTGATGAATGAACTTGTATGGTTTGCATTGGTAAAGTGTTGGTGGGAGGAAATAGGTTTTTCCAAGTTTCAGGTGTGGCAGGCGAACCATGGGCGACCGCACCAAAGCCTGGGCGATCGCCAGAGGTTCGAAAAGGGAAATGTGGAATTGGACAGGGGCTCAGGCGACCGAGCAGGCGAGAGGATCTCCCTGTCTGGCGATCGCCTGACCCCCAAGGTGAAATTGGGCAGGAGGCCAGGTGACCGTCCAGGCGAGCAGAGATCCCTGGCAGGCGATTGCCTGATCTCAGGGTACGAGTGATATTTGATCAGGCGATGGGGTAGGCGACGGGACAAAGAAGCAGGCGATCGCTTGATACCCCTGGGAAGAAAAATTCTGACGGGTTTAAACCTGAAATTAGAGAGGGGAAATCATATTATTTCATCATCTTTAACTCTGAGCTAAGGAGCTCAAACCCAACCTCTTCCAACACCTCAAATCCTCCATCCTTGACCAAAAATCGAAGGAGAACTTGCTTTCATGCGGGATTTACAACCAAAGTACGGATTCTACGAAGAACAACTCGAATCAATCGCAGTTTGGGTGATTCTGGGGATTGAGCTTGAATTCAAGGTTGGTTTTCTTTAAGTTTCTTGATACTTATGAATTTGTAGACATGTTCTAATGATGAAGTAGAGTTAGAAGCATGTTTTACATCTTGAATTGGAATGAATTGGATGAATTCGAAATATAGGGTTTATGAACATTGATGAACGAATTTTGGGGGAATATTGAATTGACCTCAAATTATTTTTATTGGGTGTATTTGGAGTAACATCAATGCTTGGAGTTATGTTCAATTGTTGCTTGAACATAGACCTAATACAAAACCCATAGGATTTGGTGGAAGAACGAAGTGCCGTAATGGGATGAATTGTTGATTCAATTATGTTGCTATGATGATTCTAAGCAACTCTAACACTTAGAATGAGTTGTGAATCATTGAGATTGGATTGAATTCAAAGTTGGGTGATTTTTGAGAAATGATGAATGGTGATGAGAAAGTGTAATGTTTGTGCATGGATGGTCTTAGAATAGTTCATTGAGCATGCATATAAAGTTGTG
>JBBYHH010695305.1:0-10052 GCA_038382905.1 Daphne laureola
AAATTTAAAATATCTCTATATATATCAAAAACAAATTATAGGATAAGTATACTTAGGAATACTGCAGATACTCGCTATCCGAATTGCATAAAAATCACGAAATAGGGTACCCGCCCTACTAAAATTCGCATTAGGTGGGACGAATATTATTTTTCTTATTATCCGTCTCGTCGAGTGAACATCCTTATAAATAGCTAGGTGTCATCGATCGATGAATGACTTGTCTGGTAATTGTTTAAGAGTGGTCGACTTAATTACTTGTTGGAATATGTTATACTAATATTACATCATGGTAATGAGCCATTGGAATATTCTCAAACCATATTCTAAATTTGATTAACTTTGCTCTTTCAATAGCCAATATTGGAACCAAACAATGAAATGACAACCTAAAATGTTACCCTTAGTTCAACTCAAACATATTTTCCTATCGAGTATGATACGTTTCAAGAAAATGACCAACCTACTAAAGCACTACCTCATTACAATTTCAGCTATAACCTCTAATACTATAGAACTATTGACGTATAGGGAGCACTAATCAAACATGCCAATAGGAAAGAAATTCATAAAAAGGCTCACACTTATTTACATGCATAAAGGGCCGTAATTCATTCTATAAAGCTCTCGGATTTACATAATGTAGAAACTAAAAGAAGCATAAGTAAAAATGTATATATAATAATATATGCAACAAGAAAAACTTAACTGTTCAGAAGAAACTTGCTACTTTTCAACCCTATATAATTACATATTCTTGAATTGCTTTCTTTTAGTTGGGAGTTTACTACTTGTATTTCTTTCCTAAGATGTCTTTGAGCATTGAAACCCTCATGAAACAAAACATAGTACCAAATCAAAGGAATAAAATTGAAATGTAAGAGTTTGTAGTTGGAGTAAAAAATTTACTTGCAATAAGCTCTGTTAACGGCAAATGAATGGAAATTCCACATGCACAATTAAAGAGCAATACCCGATTTAGAAAACAAACTAAGTGGAATATGATGGCTGCAATTTGGGAGAAGCATAAGATGGTACCTAAGCTAGAAACGAAAACCACTTAAAGGGAGACCCATCAAATTGATTGAAACCGCAAGAAAATCTCAACCGAAAACTCAACTCCAGAGAACTGAAATCAGATCAGAATGACGGAGGCGATGATGGGCCGCCGAAAGCAGGATGAGAAAACCGCACTGATCTTCCAGTCGAACAGACTGAGGCGATGAAATCAATGGTTACACAACAGCAAGGCCGTCGGATGATGAGAAGAAAAGCGTAAATGATCAAACTGGACAACGAAAAGGAAGCGGAGGCTCCGTCAAACACACCGACAAAACTCAAAATGCAAAATTAAAGCGATAGAAGTAAAAGCTGTGTAGGTTTAAATTTATTAGTAAATGAATTAAAAGAAACGTGAGATATCGTTAAAATACCACGATATTACTGTTCACCGAACAATAAAAAGTTACCAAATTTTTATATAATACTATAATCTTATTGGTACACGCGTACATGTTAACATTTCTAGGGTTTTTTTTTTTTTTTTTTTTTTGATGAGGACATTTCTAGGGTTTTTTATTCTTGTTGAAAGAGAAACTTTTTATTTAAAAACTTAAGGATGAGATTAAGATATCTCTCTTTTTTCTTTTTTGAATTTTGAATTTTGCTTAACAAGGATGAGTAGATGAGATCGAAACCAAACATACCCAAAATATTTAGCTAGTACATGGATATTGGAACAAGAGAAAAATACAATCATTTAGAGTACAATTTAATTGCTTTATTGTCCAGGTAACCTACAAACATATTTAATATTTATGAAGCTTGCACGCATCCTATTTTAAAACCTACAATTACCATAGGCACTGGGTGCAAAAAAGTGATTTAATTATGTCAAAAAGTGTAAATTGTTCATTTTTCTTTTCATTAGTCTGGTTTATTTCCTGACGTTTGTTCCGTTCGTGCAAATTTAAAACTCAACGTTAAGTCGTCCAACTCAACCTTTATGTGTGATGTGGGATCCACATTTACTGATATGGAGCTGATGTAGATAATTGACAAAGAATCGGGCTGATGGATCCACCGGTCGGGTCATCGCCAATCCATCGTTTTCTAACGACGATTATGGCAGAAAACGAGGCGAGATGGACATTAAACGTCTTGGCGATTCGAAAGCAATCAATCGGAATCTCGACTGGCCTAGAGGAGCGTAAGAACGGAGGTGGCGGAGCGTCACGCTTGGATAGTCTGGGAGGTTGGTAATTCTTCGCTTCTAGCACAACCATTGCCTTCACCGACCTCACAGACCCGCTCCGCCGTCGGAAAACGTCAATCTTGATCGTTAGAGTACGTAACAAAACACGATGACCCCACCGTTATACGTGCAGACGTGACAAGTATTTAATTTACACCTATAGTATTTAAAGGAATATTCTCATATTTAACGAAATATTCCCTCTGTTAACCCCTCTAGTATTTGTCAAACACATTTTCTAATCGAAAATCTTTAATTTACATTTAATAATTAGAGATTAGTGATTAAAACAGACCAATGAAAAAATCAATCGATAAATCACACTTTTCAACCTAGTTAAATAACTTTTTTGCATTCGAAGCCATTACCATATCATATTGGTTAGTTAACAATTTTATCACTAGATTATAGCATTATTTACTCTAATTTCATTAGAGTAGACTTGGTTTGGAACTTGGAAAATTATCACAGTTGACGAGCCACAAGCTCAAGCCGAATTGTATGTTCGTTCATTATCCTAACCGAACTCGAACTTCCTGAACTTGGCTAGTAATGGTTCACAAGCTGAGCCTTTTAGCTCCAAATAAACAAGCCTTTTAAATCGAGATAGCATCTTCTGATTCTTATTGCACTTTTAAACATTTACTATGTTTTTCAAACTAAATGAGTCAAGCATCTCAAACTCATCCAATTCGAGTTCTACTAGCGTCATAGAAATTCAAGTCGACAGAGCTTTCAAATTGAGCTCAAACCTCTATTTTCTGAGCTCGACCAACTGGAGCCCGAGCTAGAAACAAACAAGGCTGGGCTTGAGCCCGAGCCGGCTCAGTTACAGTCATAGCCATACTGGTAACATGAAATTCAAACAACAAACTTGGTCCCTGAAGATTCTTTATCTTCATTCGCAACATGTCCTGCAAATAAGTGTGATGTTACAGTTGTTAAATCCGGGATGATGTTTGATAAAAAATACTGTACACAAACTTCAATTGTTGTATGGAGGTGAATGGATCACAACAATCTAACAAACATGCAAAAAAAATAAAAATCGTCCTTTCATGCAGTATCTATTGACAATTTGACATCAGTTTTCAGTGGTCACTAAGCTCCTCAAAGTTTGGTTTCAACAACGTCAACAACACCACGGAGAACCAAAAGTAAATTATTACTAACATGTAAGCAGACACTAGTGACATGAGTTCTGCGGTACTTCTTGAGTTCAGAATGATAAATGTGTTATCTTGGTTATATACTCATGTAGAAATATGCAAGTCTGTCAGGTTCAAGTAGAAAGCCTAGATTGATGCAACCCTCCCTCCTCAAAGCTAAAGATTGTCTAAGGGCACGTTCGTTTCTTGAAGAAGAAGAAGAAGATACTACCAAATCAATCATTTCTAAATGAACATGTCCTAAATGAAGAACACTAGTCTTGCAATAAAGCAACTCAGAAGGCTGAAAGAAAGATGGCATGGAGAATGATCTTAACTCTTGATTACTCAACTGACAGTCCCACATACACAACAATAAACCCTCAATAAAACAGATAAAATCAATAAGAATAAGAATTCCTCTACAAAAAGTCTGGTCTGCACTAGTTTCCATCCCTCACAATCTCTAAATCCAGCTAAGTCATAGTGTACATCCAACTTTCTCCAAACTCACCTCGTTCTCCCTAACTAACAACCCTAGAAGGCTAGAACACATAAAATTTTTGTGTACTCCAACCTAGGAAGTAAACAAGCAATCTGCTAGACTCAACACATCATCACAATCACCTCATTCATACAGTTTAAACTATCAAATTACATGTAAACCATGCAGAAAAGAATCATTTACCAATTTGAGGAGTCAGGACTTCGCCATAGATGACCTTGAGTCTGGCAAGAGGGACGAGTGCAGAGTCGGCTGAGGCACTTGCCTCAGCATAAAGTTGCTGCTTCCAGTCCCAAATAGCCTTTTTCATGTCCTTGTTTGAATTGGTTAAAGACTCCTTCAATGACTCTAGGTTTTCTATATCCTTCTGCTGATTCAATGATCGCAGGCTCAGAACCGCAAAGGAAGTCATCAGACAAACATCTACTACAATGTTGTTATTTGCTGCTCTAGTTGCAAGTCCTGCCAACTTGTTAACGACCTCCATTTTCTTAGAGTTCGGGAAGTTTGAACCAGTAATTGTAGTAGCACCCGGGCACCCTTAGAGCATGGCAAACAAGTACTATCACTCATCACAACACTCCATTTCATGAGTGTTGACAAAAAAGGACTTACATCAAATCGAGTTTAAATCATCAGCTTTATTAGACACATAGCTGTGAGATGTGAAACCGAAAAGTGCAAGAAAACAAATCACGAGCAGACAATAGAAGGCATCGAAATTCTGGTATTATCTAGCTTCTTTCTATTTGTCATCCACTCATAAACTGGAGTACAACAAATTTATTCTAAAACCTCTCCAGAACATATACAACCCTCTTTTTTCCCTTCTTCTGACAAGTTTCGTTGCAAATTTTATATCACTCAAATTCTAAAAACCAAAGAAATCACATATACCATAATAGTGTCACTGAAGACTTAGAGGAAATGTTCTAACTAAAATCTCAACTCAAAGTTGCTTTCTGATAACTACTCAAACAGATGCGCGTAGAAAATGAAAATCGAAACAAAAAACAAAATGAAGAGAAAATATTTTTCCGCAACTAAATGGCCCCTAAATTGTTCATGTCAGAAAATGTTGATGAAATGTTACTCTTACCACAGATCGAGCTACAGAGAGCAATCGATGCTTCTATCTTCTGAAAATGAAACCATCCCGCAGGATGGACGTAAAAAAAAACCCGTGGAAAATTTTGAATAAAAGATTGAACTGCAAACATAGATCAAGCGGAAGAGAGGAATTCGAAATACCTGTAGTTTGAGGTTCTTTCGTACTATTGAGGGTTGACGATAGGCCGAGGACGGAGGAAATCAAGACGGCGAGAAACTGAGTTGCGCCGTGTTAGAGGTGGAGGCGGCGGCGGCGGCGGCGGTCAGCAGCTGGACTGAGCGAGGAGTGAGTCGAGTTGCCTATTTGAGCGATAAAACAACTCGGGGTAAAATGTTTATTGTTGTCCCTATACAATTCTAAATGTTGCATTTCATCCAAGAAGTATCATATATTGCTTGATCATCCATGAAAAGTAGGGGTGGTAAAAGAGTCGAGCTGGCTCGCGAGCGGCTCGAGCTCGAGCTCGAACCACATTAAACGAACTGAACTTCACGAGCCATGAACTCGAGCTTGAGCTGAAATTTTGATTCGAGTAGTATAACGAACCGAGCTTGAACCTTTAAGGTTAGGCTCGAGCCAGCTCGCGAGCCAATTCGAGCTAGAAGTATAAAATGAACCGAGCCATTCACGAACCATTTCGAGCTCGAACAGTCAAACCACGTTAAACAAGCCGAGCTTCACGAGCCACGAATCCAAGAAAAATGATGGTTTTGGGATAATTTATAATTTAATCCTTGTTTTTTTCTATTTTAATTAATTAAATACTTAAGTTTTTCGAGCTCACGAACTATCGAGCCGAGCTCGAGTCATTTTTTTCGAGCTCGGCTCGAAGGAACTTGAACTCGAGCCACTCTCACGAACTCGAACTCGAGCTCGAACATGTGATGTTCGAGCTCGGTTAGGCTCGTTACCACCCCTAGTGGCAACATAAATCAGAATAGAGCACATTGACAACAAACCTCCAACAAAGTTGCTTCTACCAAACTTTATTTTGTCTAGACTGTGCATAGAAACCTGCAAAGGAAACCATCCCAATAGACCAACCATGCAAATCAATCACACTAAAAGAGAAAACAATGAAAGCCAATCACCCAAAATCTCCACCACCATCTCTTTACGAGGCAATTTCTACTTTGCTCAATCCACAGAGGATAAACCATAGCCCACCCAAACTACTCCACAACCCACAACTGATACAACCACACCTGGGGAAATCGGGCGAGAAGGGAGAGCTTCAGAAGGGGTAGTCGGAACTGGAAATGACAACCCACTATCCCGGGGGGAATACAACGGGACACAACCAACTTGAGATGGAGAGGACCTGAGACGAACCTTTGCACCACATTGAGAGCCCTCCGACTCCACTGAGAATCATGATCCCCGTCATGATGAGGCGAGGCTGGAGGGCGAAGAGGAGCACGATATGCATGGATGGAGCACTAGTCCGACGGACGTGGGATTCCGCCCTCTCGTCGCACAACGGCGGCCCCGACGAAAACCGATCCTAAGATTAGTCCATATTCCAGAAAACGGGAATATGGCTAGGGGTGTTCACGGGTCTGTTCAGGACGGATAATGAAAAAAAAGTATCTGCTCCGCCGAGTTCGGCTTATTCGGTTTACGGATTATTCGGTTTACGGTTTTATGTGGTTCGGGGTGCGGGTATCCGCATATGTTTCTCAAGTGTATTTATGCTACAACTTTATTCAATATATTAAGAGATATTTATGTGTAGATTTAGAGCATTTAAAAAAAAAAAGTAACTTGTACACAAAAATAAGAACTTTAATTGAAAGATGTTTTTTTAAAAAAAAATAGAATATATATAAAGTTGGGATTGAGTAGAGATGAATATAGAAAATTTGTTTGAAAATATGTACATGCGGTTCAGTTCGAATATCCACAGATTTATAAGATCGAAACCATAAACCGCCCCCCGTGTTAACGGTTTATTCGATTTATGGATTTTTCGGTTCGGTTAATGCGATTCGACTCGATTTTGCGGTTTCCCGGATTTTTTAAACACCCCTAAATATGGCCTCAAAAAGCCTGAGCCCGGCAGCTCCTATGCCGGATTAACGCAGACGGAAGGATGGAGAAATCGCACACGTTGTCAATGAGACCCAAGGAAACAACGACGGCGGGAGAACCAAGATACTTGCTGGTTGAGACCATCTGCACTCGGAAGGAACTAATGCTGACGGTCGGAAAGATGAAGAAGAGCCTTGGCTGTTGCAGAAAAGAGAAAAACCCTAAGAGCCATTTTTCTCAATCCCATCAGGAGCTCTAGTAAAGTTTATTTAGTTAGTACTATTGTTTTATTATTTAAAAGAACGTAATATCTAAATAAAAGAGACTTTCGTCCTTATCATAATCCGAGCAAAACAGTTTGTTATTACTATCAAATAAGATACGGTTTTGTTAACGGATGCTCTCAGGGTATTTTTTAAGGGTATTTTTATTCCTTTTTTATATATCAAATCTTTCCTTATATTGTTTCACTATAATTATTATATGGGTAAAGAGGTATAAAAAAAGAAATAAACGTACCCTTAACAGATATCCCTGAGACACTCATTAACATTTTCCAATAAGATAATACAAATCATAATGATAGACATCTAGCAATGAGGGACATCTCCAAACATAAAAAGAAACTAGAGAAAAGAGCACCAACCCGTCCTAGAAATAAAAGCTAACACATCTAAGATAGAATAAAGATTAAAAGGAGGCACCTAATGTAATTAACCACCCTAGTAGAAACATCAACCCTGAACTCTGACTGACAAAAGGTCTAATTAATTATTCATTTAATTTTTATATTTTAAAATTTAATACTTAATTGAAAATTCATAAAGATACATAGCGAAAAAAAACCTAATATATATATATATAGAGAGAGATAGAGATAAGGATGAGCATTGTAGCGGATCGACCCTCTCCATGGATCGATCTACATTGATCTGCATTGTGAAGGATCGCTCCATGACCCGTTCTACTTTATTAGTGAATCGATCCTCATAGATCTGACTCGCTCCACCCACAATGACTAAAGTGTAATTTTTTAAAGTTTTGGTATTTTTTTATTTTTTTTAATAAAGTTCAGAGACTAAAAATGTAAATAATTTTGGGTTAAAATGTAAATTTTTAAAAGTAAGAGGATCAATTTGTAATTTTTTAAAAATTAGAGGACTATTTTATAGTTTTTCTGAAAATTTAAGGATCATATTGTAAATAGTATTTTTATTGGTGGAATTACATAGAGTTCCACCCGCTCCAACATAAATGGATCACAAAACTGACCCGCTCTAAAATGGAGCGATTCGCTGGAACGTGGAGCGATTCGTTGGATATGTTCATCCCTAGTACTAGGCTCTAAATTATGATACATACATGAAATATTTAATTTTAAATATCTCAAAATTAATGAAATAAATAAATAAAATATTGTAAAACAATTTAAATAAATTACTTGTATAAAAAGAAATAAAAAAAACTGTTCAATTATTTGAAGACCGATGAAAGTAGTTTAATAAAGGAGAGTTTTGTATTACACTTATACCAGTACTTAACCAACTTGATTAAATAACGTCATTTCCCCTTTTTTCATTTAACTAATTTGCAATCAAATTGATTGTGCGGCATATCAAGTCAAGTAAGACTTTTATACTTTTCGTCATTTTACATTTTATGAATCAGTTTAAAGTTGCTAGCGTCTACCTAACCCCAATTACTCTTCTATCCATCATGAGTCCTCCTAACCTATTTTAAATCATAATTTTTTTAATGCTTAAATAAAACCAGTGATAAATTAATTAATGACCATTCATAAACGTTTACCCAAATGACCTTATTAGGGTGGCACCATTAATTACATCTTGTTTTTCTTACGTTTTATTCAAGAATCCACTTAAAAGCTATAGCTTATGAACCAAAACCATCAACATATTGTCACCTGAACGTTATTCAGATGTTCATTCGCTGTTTGGAAAATAATTATTTTAATTAATTATAATATTTTAGATAATTTTTTAATAATTAAAATCAAAACAGTTACAACTAATTTTAAAAAATTATGGTTGATAACTTCTTCAAAAATCAAATAATTATTTAAAAAAATTATTCTCAAACAAACACACAAGTATCTATTCAATTTCAATTTTCTTAACTAATGGGCCACGATGAAGAGTCATTACTTCGACCTGTTCGCTTCTCCCTAAGGAGAAAAAAAAATGAAAATCGTTCAATAACTATTCTCAATTTTTCTTTCCTCCTTCCATCTCTATTTAATTATTATATTTAATTTTTAAATATTTATTTGATTTAATTTTTTTAATAAAAATAATTTGTTAAAAAAATTTAAAAAAATACTTTTAAAAACTAAGATACATTAATTTAATTATATAAATTACTTAATTTTATATATTAAAATATTGATTCTATCGCATGGTGGTCACGAGGAATTGGTGGACTCAAGGCTGAAAACTGTTTTTTTTTTTTCCTTGTGGCGTGGTGGTGTCAATGCACATGTGCTGACTGTTGAAGAAGAAAGGACGCATGCGAAGGAGAATAGTCTAGTGTTTGAAAAGGTTTTTGGGTTTGGATTTTAGGTAAGGTCTACAAGTGTATATTATATATTAGGGTGTTTCAAAGTTCCCATTTTTAAAGTGAAATTTTAGTTTTTTTCACCATTTTTTTTCATGGTCAGTTTTTCACTTAAATTTTTTTAAATCAGGTGTGAATTTGTTAGGAGTGAAAAACTGTAATTCACGATTCACGTGAATTCTTCTAGATCTGACTTCTTCTTCTTCAACTTCTCATCTTCTCACAGATTCTTTACCCTCGATGGCGACGAGATTCACTCTGTTCCGACCACCCACCATTTCGACGACGATGGCAACAACAACTTCTCCAACTACGACGACTACTCCAACTTCACCGCCGTTGAAGGTGACGTCTCCGTCGACCACATGGAGTCATCGTCTCCTGAGATCTTCGAGTTTGACTCCTTCTCTTAGTCTCCGTTCAGTGCAC
>JBBYHH010695327.1:0-10051 GCA_038382905.1 Daphne laureola
TGGAAATTGATTTAAACTTCAATTTGAAGCATTTTTCAACACTTTCTCTCTCCTAAACCCTAATTAGGGTTTAAATCCAAATCTTAGTCAAACGTCATCCAAAATTCTTCAAATTTTAACCATAACTCCAGAACATCATAAACACCAACATACGAAAATTCCAGAATTTTTCTCCACGAAAATATACCAAAAATAAATACCCAAAGTTTCGGCCATTAGGGTTTTTCATGTTCCTTTGTATTTTCATGGTTTTTCTTCAACCAAATCGTACATAATCCTTATTTCATGGTTAGAACATCATCATACAAACTTAATAGGTTGCGTACCTTGAGATGATGAAGAGATTTTTGGAAGAAATTTCCCAAGAACTCCTTCAAATTTTGGTTTCCACTAGAGAAAGAAAAAGATGGATTATTCATACAATCCAACCATAAACTCATTATCTAACCATGAAATAACATCCTTACATTGGTGATCCTCAAGTTAGGAAGATAGATGATGGTAGGGAAGTATTTGTTGAGAATCCAAGATCAAAACCGCCAAGAGTTGGTGTTTAAACACCAAAACATTGTTGCAGGACTCGCCTGTTTGCAAGGCAGGTTTGAGGGCCTTCCTGTCACCTTTTGCTCTTGCTTGCTTCAGAAAAGTTGTAGCCAAGAGGATGAGGAAAAAGGTTACTGAAGGATGGAAGAGAAGATGGAACCTTTATCTGGGCCGAAAATGCTGTTGGAGCTGCTGGTTTCTGGCGGGGGATGAGAAGTGTTTTGTGTTTGTTAAGTGTTTTGCATTTCTTTTATGTTTGCTAAGTGTTGTGAAATCAAATGGTGAGCTTAAAGGAGAGAGAAGCTGCCAAAATTAAAGGGATGGGTGGCTTAGAAATGATTCACAAAGCTTTATCCTTTATGCTTTAAACTTTACCTTCCTAGGAAGGTAAGCTCTTATCCAAGCTTAAAAGAGGCCCAACTTGGGCCCAAAGCACCGGCCGAAGCCCATTGGTCCAATGACATTTCGCCCGTCAATTTTGCAAAGTTGACCATTTTGCCATCTGAATCAATTTTTGACAAAATATCCCGAGACTTATAAAATGTTATAAAACATCTAAATTATTCAGAATAGGCTCCAAATAAATCCTCGGGATATAGAATTCATTCATAATTGTTTCCAATACATGTCATACAATCTCCCGGTAAATATACAAATACAAATTCCAGCCAAAATACATCAGAAATAAACCAAGCGTCCCAGGTGCGTGTAACAACGACATCTGCATATCATATTCCTGATATATCTAGGATTGTATATCTTCTAGTACACTGCATACTAACTTTTTATGCAGGTAAAATATTTTTAAAATTTTATCCGTTATCTGTACATACCCCCTTACTGATTCTTTCGAGGACTTACCCCCACTTTATTAAACATTTCAGGAGATCTGGGGAAACGTCTTGCAGAGTAGATTCTCGTAGTGATCGTGTTCTGATTTTAGTTTTTGAGGTACTAAACCGCTTTATAAGTGGTTTCTGATTTTCTGTTTTGGGGTAGTCTCGTCAGACTCATTCTGAGATCTGTCTATTCATTTATCTATTATGTCTGACATATAACTCCTATCTATGTTTAGCAGTAGCAGCAGTATTGTAGCTTGTGGTGCTTACCACTCACGCTACAAGGTACATTCCTGCTTTTGGACTCTGGCTCTGTAGGAGTAGACTGCATACATGTTTTGTTGTTATTTTGATACTCTGGGTCTGTATTATTATTACTCGGGAATTTTTAGCCCAATGAAGTGGGCGGGGCTTCCTTCTGTTGTATCTATTTTCTGCATGATTATATCTGCGCGCGCGATTATCTGTTTAACCACTAACGTGTCTCGGGTGCAGGATTAATGCTAGTAAGACGCCTTAAAAACTGTAAATGCGTTAGAAATACTAAAATAAAGAAAAAAAATTTGAGGAACGGATTTTTGGGACCAAAACCTTTTTAAGAGAATCCGGTTCACCGATCATCGCCCGGTTCCACCGATTTCTACTTCCGCAACAGTTTCTGCCGCGCCGGGTATGAGGGTGGTGGTGACAATCTTAGTCGAGATGGTCATCATCACTCCGATAGGAGGATGATCCAATGATGGATACTCTCTCTTAGACACACATGATACTCATAACGGACACCCGAAAGCGTAGGTAAACCCAAGGAAAGCTTTTAGATATTATTTACACCTTGATTTTGCTTTACATTTGTGATTGATTGTTATTTTGATACATTGTACTTGTTGTCCATTTTCGATAATTATCAAATACACCATCAATTCACTGTTTTCATCATTTTACTTAGCACACTAGTACATCCATCATCAAACATATGTACTAAAAATCTTGTGGGTTCAATACCCTTTCTCACAGTCCAATTCCTACACAATGATCCTTATACTTGAGGCTTAAAGAGGGGATTATAAATTATAAAACTTGCGCTTAAAGAGATTAAAAAAGGAATATATACCCCCACTCGAACAAGTTTATGGCGTCATTATCGTGGATTTTTGTTTGCGTGTTTGTGTGTTGATTGTGTTATTGTTTTCTTTCAAGTTGACTATTGTTTGCTCACTTTTTCCTAAGTATTTTCTGCTATAGGTACCATTGCCATGTATGACTCAAAGTTCCAACACCTCCATAATACCATTTGATCCAGAAATTGATAAAAGTTTGAGGTTGTTGAGGAAGAGGCTACGTTTACAGCACATGGGAAGTTTGGTTTTTGGTTTACAACAACAAAGTATGACGGAAAATGGGAACAACAGCGGTTCGAGAGTGATTTTCAATGATGGGAATGGCAACAAACACGTTGCTAGTGAAGATGTCCCACTTCAACGAGGTAGACCAGCAGTAGATGAAGTTGTTCATCCAGAGATTAATGTAGTAGATGGAGCAAAAATTGGCATGCAAGGAGGCGGCATTGGAGATGTAAGAAGAGGAGTGCCTCTTGTGGAGTTATTTGGCCAACATTTTTTGAGATGACAATGATCGGTTGGTGAGACCTACTGCTGTCTAGAACCAGTATGCCATTCTGGGGCATGTGCTTAGCTATGGTGAGAAGCATAATTTCTCGGGATTGAATAATGAAGACCCGAATGAGCATCTCGATTAGTTCACGATTATCTGCAACACTTTGGAGTTGAAAGGAATGATAGAAAGGCCAAGCATATGAGGATCTTCCCCTTATCTTTGGGAGGAAATGCAAAAAGATGGTGTAAGGCACTTGATCCGAACAAGATCACCAACTAGGCTGAATTGAGACAAGCCTTTCTGAAGAGGTATTTTCCACCTTAGAAGGCATTTGAGTTAAGAAAAGAGATCTTGACGTTCAAGGAGAATCCCGATAAGAGTGTATCTGAGGCATGGGTTAGATGCAAAGATTTGAACAAGCGCTGTCCGCAAGCAGAGGTGAATAGAGGATATCAGATTTTATTGTTTTATGAGGGACTTTCTGAGAAGTTCAGGAGACACTTGGATACCTCAGAATAGGGCTAGTTTATGAAGAAGGGTACAAAGGATGCAAGAGATTTGCTTGAGCTTCTTGAGGTGAGTAAGGAGCACCGCGGTAGAGGTGACCGTTGGGGCGGTGCATAGGTCCATCGGGGACTTTATGAGGTAGATAGGGAGACCTCAGTTCAGATGCAGCTTTCAACCCTCACTTTCATGATGGGAAGGCTAATGAAGAATCAACAAGAAAGCGATGCTCCCAAGCAAGTGATGTTTACTAATCAAGTTGAAGAATTTAAGGATGCTAACTTTGTGAACTAACATGGCCATATTTCAGCAGGGAGATGGTTATTACAATAACCCTCGACCACATCATTAGGGTCATATTTACAACTCCCAACCACAACAACAGTTAGTGGCTCTACCCAGTGGTGAACCCTTTGCCAAGTTTCAGACTTACTTGGAGGGGATGGTGCAGAACATTAAGAACACTAGTGCAGTAACTACTGACAAATTTACTCAAATGGGTAGGAAGATTGATGGAGAGAATGCTAACTGTTGACTTTGTTATCTTCAAACCACTTTTTATTTTGATGATTCCAAAAACCTTGAGGACTTATTTGCAAAGTTTTGATAAACTTAGGAGCACTCACCAAGATTATTAAGTCTTGTGTGATTACATCAAAAGCAATGGGATTAAATTGAAAAGTATGCAAAAGTACAAGAATTCATGTGTTGTGAAGAACACTTTGCATATTTCAGATTATGAGCATTTAGATCCAGTTTCATGATTAATGTGGACTTGTTTCCTAGCCACAATTATAGGAAAATTGAAGAACAAATGTTGGTATTACTGTTGGAATTCCCTGGCGCACCAAGAACTTCTTGAGTTGGTACTCCTACTCACTACAACTAAAAGTAGTTATGAGTTCAAGTTAGAAGAAGAAACCATTATGGAATCTTTTATCAAAGAATGCGTATTTTGGTAAAAGTGCCCTAATGAACTTAAATGAGATCAATTATGTGAATTGAAATTTTTTGGAATTATTTTGTATAAATCCAAACCTCATTTCGTATCTATTACCACATTTAGAACCTTTTATCAAAGTAGGGGTACTTTGGTAACTTTGGCACAAGGTTTATGCACCTTGCACCATTGAATAACCCCATTAAAGGATATATATATATATGTTATAGCTGATTTTGGAGAAAATAAAAGGGAATAAATGATTAGTGGAATAGTAAAATGAGTAATCATGAGAGCTTTTTTGTAAGCTTAAATGAAAGCTTAGTGGAAGCTTTAATAATAAGAGTAATTACCATAATTCCAATGGCCATTTTCTTTAACTATAAATAGATAAGAAGAATGACCATTAGGGTTACTCTTATTTCACATAATTCATGCAAGATTTCTTCTTCTTCCTCTTCTCTAAATTGGCACCATTCTTGGTAGATTTTGGAGATTAAGTGTGGATCTTCATAGTGTTCTCTACAATACTCTTCCCCTATTGGAATCTCCATCTTGTCCATCTTATTTTTCTCTATTCTTGGTGATCAAGGGAGCCATCTTCCTCCTCATCCCATCCGCCATCATCCTAGAAGGAATCAAGGAGGCATATCATCAAGATCAAGCGAGGAAGAAGCTTACATTTTGGAGCAAGGAATAAAGTATTCCTTAAGCGGTTTTCCAAGGGTGAAAGGTACATATTATTTCAGCCTTTATTATATTCTTGTATATTCTATCTTATCTTACATATTCTTGTAGAAATGAACAGGATAATTTTGAGAGATCTCATGCCTTTAATCCACCATGAAATCGTGTGTATGTATAAATATGAACATGTAATCGGAATCTAAAAGATCTAAATTTTTTAATTGATACAACCCAAGAGGTGGGTACTCTCAGAGGGTGATATGAACCTCCTATGATGTTAGAAGGCTCATGCAACCCAGACATAGAGTGGAAGGATAGATGGAGATGGAATTGGCTCAAACCCTAGTGGAAGAACATCATGAGGTTTGTTTTGAAGCCGGGATAGATGGGGTGGATCTAGCACCTCTCCAAATGGGTGTTGGTGCAATACAGATTTAGATCCTATGTCCAAAGATGATGAACCTAGGGGCTGGATAGTGGAGTAGAAGGAGAACCCTAGGAGAGCAAGAGAGAACTTTAGCTTCTTCATTCTTGCAAAATGGAGTTCTAACCTTCAAAATATGTTTCGGCTCAAAGTAATACCCTAGGGTACTTTCTCTCAATCCGGCCTTACATGAAATTTCTAAGATATCCCTAGGTTAGCAACCAATCTAAACAATTCATCCACCATTAGTTGCTAAACCTAGTTAACTAAGCTAATTAAACTACTTAGCTAATTAAACTTTACCCTAAAGAGTTTTAATCTGAAATTACATTTGAAATTGTCCTAAAGTGTTCTAGGAATCTTTCTTGAAGTATAATGAAATGTTTGGAGGGGTCCTGATCACTCCTTAATGGGCTTTGGCTTCATTGTGCTGGGGGAACCATTGTTAAAAGTGACACTTTACTGACTTTCAATTGAGTCGCCAAGCTTCATTTCTACTCCAAATTGAGTGAGACTGGCTCCATTGATTCCCTCTCTTCAATATCTTTCTAATGAGTATACATTAGACCATATTTGGAGCACTTTGCTTTTGAGTGTTCAAGGAGCCCATAAAATGGCTAAGTATGGAGAAGTTGTTGTTGTTGTTGAACCCCGGTTGCTCAAGCCATGTGATGGTTCCTTCCTTGATACATCCCTTGAAATATTCATCCAATTAGTTACCAATGATGTCTAGCTTGAGTCCGAATAGTTCATGTTCTTCTTGTTGCTATTGGTTGGTTGCCAAGGTAGACATGAAGAGACTAAGGCATTATTGACCTTGCTTTGGCCTAGATCTTGTCATAGGTCCTCTCAAGCCTTGGAGTGGATGCATTCAGCCTTGAGAAGCCTCATTGGTGCCATTGGAGGAGGGTAGCACCATTGGGCTATGGGTGCTAGCACTAGGTGCCAAGTAAGGTGGCGCCGGGTGAGAAAGGTGCTTAGCACCCGTGGCTTGAGGTGGGCTACAAGTGCCACCCCATTCTTCTCCTTTACCACTACATTTCCACCTTTATGAATTATTCTTTCTAGGATTCTATCAACCCCTAATTATTTTATTGTTGGGTCGGCAATCTATGCACATCCTCCTAGTGCCATCTTGCTTTGGCACCAAAAGGACCGGGACCGCACATGGTGAGAGGCTCTCTTGGATGTACCCTTTCTCAAGAAACTCCTTCACTTGAGCTTGAATCTCCTTGGTTTCTTGAGGGTTGGTTCTATAGGCGGCCCTATTTGGAAAAGGGGCACCCGAAACCAAATCAATACAATGTTCAATCCCTCGATATGGAGGGAGACCTTTGGGCTCACCAAAGACATCTTCAACGGCATGCAATACACTAGACACAACAAGAGGAAGAGAAGAAATGTTGTAAAGTGTTAGCATGCAATGAGATGGTATCATGAGAAAATATGTTTTTCTAGCTAGGAAAGCCTTTTTTATGTCTCTCTCTTTGCCAATCTGTGGGTTTCTCTCTTGTTTTCTTTCTCACACACTACTTGTGTTTCCCTCACATGCATTCTCTTTTCTTTCTTTTTCGGCCTCTTGGACCCTCTCTTTCTTTTCACTCTTCTCAGTTCCCTCTTTCTTGTTCTTCTTGCAACGTGTTTTTTATCTTCAAAATCTTGGAGAGGGGACAAAGGGGTGAGGGTTAGGGTTTGTCCGAGATGCACAATGGTGTAATTGTTGCTCTTTCCAAAGTGTGTGGCATCCTTATCATAGTGTCAAGGTCTTCCAAGCAAGATGTGTGAAGCATGCATCTTCACCACATCACACAACACTTCTTCTTCATACTTGCCAATCTTTATTGGCACCTTCACTTGGAAAGACACTTTGACATGAGCATTGTCATCTACCCATTCTAATGAGTATGGCTAAGGGTGTTTTGTGAGGAGGAGGCCAAGTTTCTCAATCATCTCTTCACTTGCCACATTGGTACAACTCCCTCCATCTATGATCACACTACAAAGCTTGCCTTTCACCCACGCTCTAGTTTGAAAGAGGTTCTCCATTTGGTTTCCTTTCTCAATCATATGTGTAGTGTGCAAAACTCTCTTAGTGACCAACAAATAACCCTCGGGTGGATCTTCAATGCCATCATCATCACTTGTCTCAACATATTCCACTTGAACAACATCTTGTTCATCTTCACCTGACAATTCACCATTCATCCGAATCAGTATTACTCTTTTGTTTGAACATTCCCTTGCATAATCACCATTTCCACCACACTTGAAGTACTCAATAGTCCTTGTTTGTCACATTGGTTCATTTTGAGCTTGGTTGTGTGCAATCCTTGGTTGTTGGTTGTTTGGCCGAGGGAAGATGTTGGGGTTTCTTAGTGGAGCTTGGCCTTGTGGCCTATTTGGTGGTGGAAATGGTCTTTTTGGTGGTTGGAAAGGTCTTGTAGTAGGTGGTTTGGACCAAGTGGCTCGGTTGGTAGGTTGGGAGGTGGAGGTAGTGGTAGTAGAAACTCTTCTCATTTGTCTTTCAATCTGAATGGCCTTGTGCACCATTTATTTATAGTTGCTACACTCATATAGCTCAAGTTGCCGAGACAAGTCTCCTATCAATCCATAGAGAAACTGAGCCATCTTCCCTTCTTCACCCTCTTGGATGTTAGCTCTCTTCAATGCTCCTTCAAGATCTCTTTGGTAGTCTTGTACTTGCGTACTACCTTGTGTCAAAGTTTAAAGCTTTTGACACATCTCTCTATCATACTAGGGAGGTAAAAACTTCTTTCTCATAAGTGCCTTAAGTTGCGCCCAAGAGTCCACATGTTGCATATTACCCATTTCTCTTTCCATGTTGAGTTGTTCCCACCAAGTCATTGTATAGATAAAAAACTCAATCACGGCCAACTTCACTCTAATCTTATTATTGTATCCATAGAAATCAAACAGCATCTCGACCTTCTTTAGTCAAGAAAAGAACTCCTCCGGGTCACTCTTACCTTCAAAGGGTGGGATTTGCATCTTGACACTATGCAACACTTATTGCTCGGGTGGAGGACCTCTCCTTCTATGCTCTCAGCCTCTTGGCCAAGGTTGGTCTTGAATGCCTTCTTCTTCAAGGCAAGAGTCCCTTCTTCTTTGTTCTTGACCCGTCGGTTGCCAAGGGTCAAATTCTTGCTCATCATGCCATAATCTTCTTCTTTGGCCATGTAAAAGTGGGTGATCATAGTAGGTGTCACCTTGCTCATAAATGGGTGTGAGTGTATAGTGAGCCCAAAGGGGATTTTGTGGTCTATTGAGGTTTTCTTGCTCGGGTGGCCTTCTTTGGTTAGGGTTTGATTGGTATGGAGGTGTTTGGAAGGTGTTGGAGGCCATGAAATGTGACCAAAGAAAGTATTTAAGCAAGTTGTCTTTGATATTGACTTAGTGTGAGAATCTTTGGTACAGACTCTTAGTGACTTTAGCTTACTATTAGGTAATTGTTTCAACAAGACTACTTTGATTAGTTGTTGAAGGTCTTAAATGAGTAAGACCGGAATATCCTCCTTTTGGGTAGTTGAGTTGATTCAATTTTTCTAAGTAGTTAAGCAAATAGGAAAGACACTATTTGTATGATACACATGCTCTAAATTCAATCTTGGCACCACATGCTATAAGTAGGATGATTTGGATTGAAATATGAGTGTTAAGAATGAGATCTCGGTTTTTTAATACAATCATGTATTTCAAATAGTTGGAATTCAAGAAAGAGACTGATTGTGATTAAGTTAAGTGTATCATGTATATGGGGTTTGATAGGCATCATTTGATGAAGTTCAAATGAGCTTGAAGAAGTTCAAACATGTTTCAAGTAGTACTTGATGAGATCAAGTAGGACTATTTGAAGAGGACAATCTTTCATTATGAGTCTAACAACCATAATGGAAGAGATTTGGTGTGTATGCCTTGAGGTTGCACTCTTAACTCCTTTTATATGAATGTGCTTTTTAATTTTGGCCTTATATTGTATTTGAGAGAATTTGATTCAAGTGGGAGTTTGGAACTCAAAAGTATCTTAGTGCAAGTGGGAGTTTATTGGAATTCTTGGTGCACCAAGAGATTTTGAGATGGTACTTGAGCTCATAGAGCTAAGTTTGAGCTCACAAGAAGCTATATGTACCTCATCTCAGCTAGAAGTAGCTGGACGTAGCTTATCATAGCTTGAGAGCAGCTAGAAGTAGCTTCCCTTAGCTCATGACAGCTCCAGGGCAACTAGAAGTAGCTCCCCTTAGCTCAACTCTAGCTAAAAGTAGCTAGACTTAGCTCAAGTAAGCTCATGCCAGCTCACTCCAGCTCACAGGAGTTGGGAGTAGCATGACATTTGTTACCACCACCCCCATTCCGGTCCGTCAGAGGTGCACGCGGCGATCGGAACCAGGGGTGGCGGGAACCGGCATCTCACCTAAACATACTCAAATAACCTAACGCAGGTCATCTCGGTAATAAAGCATTTATATAACATTCTAAACATCC
>JBBYHH010695338.1:0-10051 GCA_038382905.1 Daphne laureola
TTTGTTGAGTAACAAGCCATGTTACTTGTTTATTCCTAACACTTGTCTTCTGACCATTGAAAAAGAGGAAGAAATTCTAAAAAATTTATCTTCTTTGATGAATGATTTTCAGGATCTATTTGCGGAACCAAGTTGACTACCTCCATTTAGAGGTATTGAACATCAAATTGATTTGGTGCCTGGAGCTTCATTACGCAATCACCCTTACTATAGAACCAATCCAGAAGAATCAAAGGAGATTCAGAAACAAGTTGAAGAATTGTTTCAAAAAGGGTACATCAGAGAAAGTCTATCTCCATGTGTTGTGCCGGTCCTCTTAGTTCCTAAGAGTGATGGAACATGGAGAATGGGTATGGATTGTCGCCCCATCAATAAGATCACTGTAAAGTATAGACATCTTATCCATGATTGGAAAAGATACTCCATTGGAAAGGATACTCCATTCACTTGAACAAATTCTTGATTTCAAGAAAGAGTTAGCCAAAAAATCCATCAAGTTTCATTTCTAGTACAAGAAAAATCTTCACTTGTGTTTCTAAATTCCAAAGAAACACATCACTAATCCCCCTCGAGCTCCTGAAAAAAAATCCTCAGTTGTACCATTAATCATAAGGGAGTAAATTGGAGAAGACACACAGAACATCACCCAGCTAGCAAACTTTGGAGGAAATTTCAAATCATTCAATAGACTACTCAGAAAACCTTAAGATACTGAGTCAAATGCCTTCTTGATATCAATTTTTAATGCCTTCCTTAGGGAAATATTCTTGTGACCATACCCCTTGATGACATCTTGGAAAAGGTTAACATTGTCTATAATTTTCCTTCCAGCCACAAACGTACCTTGAGCTGGTTTCACCAAATATGGAAGTACTCTCCTCAGTCTAGAAGCCAACCCCTTTGCCAGAATCTTACCAAACTGGAAGATTAGAAAATTGAACCCAAAATGGACGCTCCATGAACAGATCCTTACCAAGGGGAACATCAGCCTCATACTTTTTCAAGAGTAGTGGCTTGTCGAAGACAAAGTGTGTCACACCTTCATAGATCTTTTGCAAGTCCTCAGCCGAGTGAAATGTAAAGACAAACACCCTTGACTGTTTAAAAACAACCGGCGGTGCCACATTTTTCCACCTCACCCAGATGGATTGTGTGGATCCCTCTTCAACTTCCTCATCAGAAAAATTGATTTCCTCTGCACGAACCACTGATGGATCAAACTTCAAGGTGAAGTTCGCATGCTGGTGTACTTTCAACCGCTCATTCCTCTTCCGTGACTCCGCAGGTTCAGACACCACATTGTTCGCCCAAGACCCAAATCGTGCATTATCCTTTCTAAAAAGAGTAGGAAGTGGGGAGGTCTTGACTGGCGTGAGAGGATCAACCAAAGGCACTTGCTCTCCCATCGCTCTCACATCCTCAGCATCCAACTCTTAAAGGACCTCCTCCACGAAATTCACCATTTCCGTCCGCTGAGTTGCAGGACGGCCACGAGCATGAGCTTTGCCACCTTGAACCTTGCCTCCTTGAGGCATCGAGTCTGGGGTCAGTACTGAGACAATGCATCCAACTCAATCGATCAATGAAACCCTAGACTGGAAAGTCTAGAGACAAGGAAGAGAATTTTCGCTCTCTAGTTGGACTTTCCAGTATGAATAAATGCTTTATATTTTCTCATATGGAGACAGTATATCTTTATATATACCTCTTATTTTGCATTGATAATAAAGGCATGTTATCTATTATTTTTTGGGTTACACTCATCCTTCATGAGATCCAAGGCATGTGCCAATTTGTTTTATGAACTTTAACATTATAAAAAGTCCCTAAATGTTTCAAATGTAATTTTAAGGGTCATTATTCATATCAATGCCCAAATTCTAAGGTGATGATTTGTAGAGATGGTGAGTGGTTTAGTGATAATAAAAATGAGGATTAAGAAGAGAAAAATGTTCAAGAATAAAGTGAGTATGAAGAGTTTGAAGAGGCACCATTTCAAGGTGAACTACTTGGGTCAATGAGAGTTTTACATGCTCATCCATCATAATAAATCCAAAGAGAGAACTTGTTCCAAACATCAGCATTAGTTGATGGTAAACTTTGTTCTCTTATCATTGATAGTGGTTCATGTACTAATGTGGCTAGTTCTTACATGGTGAACAAGTTAGGTCTCATTACTCATAAACATCCATCTCCATATGTTCTTGATACAAACCACCTATGAGTGTTGAAGGTGGTTGAAAAGTCAGATCTAGAGAGGAGAAGGGATGATGGTAGAATTGGCGCCAAACCCTAGCTTGTTGTGCTAAGATTCGGTTTATGTAGCCATGGATGAAGGGTATGGACCTAGAACCTTCCCACTCGGATGAAGGGACAATGCAGGTGTAGATCTTGAGCCAAGGTGCATGAACTCAAGGGCTGGAGTTGTGGAATAGCAAGAAGAAACTTAGGTAGAACAACAGAGGGTAGTTTCTCTTCAATCTTGTTTCAAAATAAGTTCTACCTTGTCAAGTGTTTTTTGGCCGAATGATATACCCTAGAGGCTACCAAAAAATAGCCTTAATACTTGAAAAGACTAGCATACCCTAGGTTAGCAACTAACTAAATCAATTCATCCATCATTAGGTATTAACCCTAGTTAACTATGTCACCACCACCCCCTTGCTACACGGCCCGATGGGAAGTGGACACGGGGTCAGAAGGGCGGAAGTGAACTAAATGATCAATCCTATTACGCGCAGCTATTATGTGGGTGTAAACCACTTTTCAGGTCCCTATTTATAGAATTCAATAACACAAAATTTTTGCTTTCCTTGTACCTGCATTTCAGAATTCCACAATAATAACAGATATACTGAGCTCCGTTCAGACCAGATCCTCCGAAAGAAGGCTGTCTCAGGCAAGCCCTTCCTGATAAAATAAACATTCATAACATGCATTCTATCATTCACACAATGGAATACCAACTCAGAATTCACGAAGTACTACATGAATATTTTCCTTCCAGAACTTTCAAGTCTATATGATTGTGCATACTACACCACAGAGATTTCTAACATAGCTATTAGGATATATATATAATGTCCGGGTTGTCGGGTCAAATAATTTCTGACAGGTAGCCTGAATCAACTGCTGTTGTTGCTGCTGCTGCTGCTAGCTATGATACAATACACAGTAAGATTAAACCGTTAGTAACATCCTCAATGTACTTGATTAGACAATCAATAATCAATATTCATAACCCAATTTCCAATTCCCAGAATGCTATTGATTTCATTTAACCGTTTCACCTTCAGTAGCTTTTTTGTTTAACACTTATCACAGTTTCCCCTCGTATCATCCCCGATACCACAATCACAATTATAGTACATAATCACTTAAGGAGCTAATGTACACGAGGTACAAAATCACTATTGACCGAGCGGTACTACTCCATGGGCCCATAACCAAATGCTCCTGAAACATATGAAAGTAAGGGGGGTGAGTTCCCGAGAGAACTTAATAAGGGTGTAGGTAGAAGTAAAGATTTTCTTCACGTTTCACCTACAATGACAATGTCAGAATAACAGATACATATAATAACATGAATGCAATGATCAATTCCCTTTTACCATGATATACCCAAGTACATTTTACAGTTCCAACCCACACATCACGATGGCCTCCCGTGGTCCTCTTTCATACCACAGGGAGTTCCTTACACAATCAGTACGCATGGTACCAGTGAGGGTCTATGACCCTTTAACCATCATCAATCAATCAGTCAATCATTCCTAAAATCTGTGTCACAAAAAGATAGTTCAGTGGTCATGTTGACTCATGGAACCACGACACATTGTGTCGTAAGCAGCTAGCTCGGGTCACATAGACTCACGAACCATGACACATTTTAGTGCAATCGATATCACTATGTCAAAAGCACTTGGTTCAGTGATCACATAGACACATGGAACCGTGACACATTGTGTCGCAAGAAGAAGGTTCAGGGTCACAAAGACGCATGAATCATGAAACTTTACTTGGTGATCAATGGGTTCGGTGATCACAAATATGCACAGAACCGTTGCATTATCTATGTACCTGCATACGTTTACCGCTACCATGGAAGCAGTCATAAACCCCACCACCGGTTTAAGACTGATCTCAACCAACTGAAATGGCACTAAGCATTACATTAATACACATTTAAGAAGGTTGAACACTTACCTGGAAGCAATAGCAATAAGTCCTCTTGTTCAATCACGTTCTGAAATCCTTTCCCTTTTATGCCAACCCATGCATCAATTATCTCCTATCCATTTTCAATACCATTTCAGACATAAGTAATATACACAAGTACATTACCATCCATACACTAACATTTCTCTTTCCATAATGCCAACTCTATATAAACCTTGTTTCCAGTTTTGACCCATATTTCCAAAGTTGGCCAAACCTTAACCAATTCCTTCATAACTTCACATGCATGATTAATGACTTATTCTAAGATCATCCATGCACTTTTCGATCCCATTTCATCATTTCACATAATTACCCAATTTTGGATTTATTCCATAACTTCAATATACACAATGATTTGCAACTCACTCCAAGTATTAAAGTTGCTTAGAAACATCATTCAAGCATAACTAAATCAACAATTCATTAAAACATGACACTTCCATCCTCCACCAATTCCTATGAATTTTGCCTTAGGTCCATGATCCAACAATAATTGGACAATACTCCAAGTATTAATATTGCTCCAACTATACCCAATAACACTAATTTGAACTCAAATTAACAATCCCCTAAAATTTTCCCAACACTATTCAAGAACCCTAAAATTCAAATTGCTCAATTCATGTGAAATTACTGAAGTAAAACATGTTCCTAGCTCCAAATCATCATTAGAACATGTTTACCACTTCAAATATACCAAGAAATCTCAGAAATATCAACCTTAGATTCTTACCCAATTTTTGAAATTCACCAAATTAGTGGATGATTCGAGTTAAACTCCGTAGAATCTTCACTTTGGTTGAAAATCTCTCATGAGATGATATTCTCCTTCAACTTTTGGTCAAGAATGGAGGATTTGGGAGTTGGGAAGGGTTGGGGTCGAGCTCCATGGGTTGGAGGTTGAAGATGAATGAGAGAAATGTTTTTCTCTCTCTATTTTTGGGTTTAAAATACAACAGGTTTTCACATCCTGGAATGTCAGGTGATCGCCCGGAACCTGGATCTGGTCGCCTGCCACTCGCCCGCGCTCCTATCCTTCACATTTTGGGGGTCAGGCGATCGCCCGCCACTGCGCTTTGTTTGCCTGATGATTTCCTGAGCCCCTGCCTTGGGCCTTTCATGGAGCGCAGGTGATTGCCTGCTTCTTGCGATAAGTTGCCCGCGGCTCGCCTGGGTGCCTGCCCATTTTTCTTCTTCCATTTTTGAACCTCAGGTGATCACCTGCCTTTAGACGTGAATTACCCGGGGTTCACCTAGACCACCTAAATCCTCTAAACCTGTTTCTCCCACTAACACTTAACCAGAACACTCAAAACTAAGTTATCCAACAATCCATTTAATCAATCATTCAATAACATGTGATAGACATTACCTGAAATACAATTTAAACTCAAAAATTAACATTCACCCATGTACCTTAATCCTTTCATTCAGGCTTCGGTGAATGGAATGACTTGGATGCCGGCCATTATTAATCGATGAATCATTGCCAGACTATGGTGGCTGTAACAATTCTCATCAGTCCTCCCTTCTACAACTCCACATTTAACAACTCCTGTATATTTTTTACTAAGAGCATCACCTACATTAGTACAATTTCCTTCTGTGTACTCTATGATACAATCATAATATTTAATATACTCCAACCATCTTCGCTACCTCATGTTCAATTGTTTTTAGGTGAACAAGTACTTCAGACTCTGGTGATCTATAAATATCTGAAACGTGTTTCCCAACAGATAATGTCTCCACTGCTTCAATGCATATATCACTGCAGCCAACTCTAACTCATGGGTCGGATAGTTTTGCTTATAGGGTCAGAGTTATCTTAAACCATAAGCAATAACATTCCTCCCCTACATCACTACACATCCTAATCCAGATCTAGAGGCATCTGTGTAGATAATGTACGACATACCTGGATCTGGAAGAATAAGTATTATTGCCTCTATTAATCTCTTCTTTAATTCTTAAAAACTCTGCTCACAAATATCAGTCCAATGAAATTGTTTCCCTTTACGAGTCAACTGAGTAAGTGGTGAAGAAATAACTGATCCTTGCACAAATCTATGATAATAACCTGCCAAACCAAGGAAAAATCTAACTTCTCTTACGTTCTTGGGTTGTTCCCAATCACGTACTGCGTTAACTTTCTCTGGATCTACCTTGAGTCCATGTTCATCAATAATATGTCCGAGAAAAGAGAATCATGGCTCCAAAATTGACATTTAGATAATTTTGCATACAGTTGGTGATCCGATAAAGTCTATAGAATTGTCCTCAAATGTTGCTCATGCTCATCATTATCTTTGGAGTACACAAGGATATCATCAATGAATATAACCACAAAAGAGTCTAGGTATGGTCTGAAAGTCCGGTTCATCATATCCATAAATGTTGCTGGAGCATTAGTCAGACCAAATGACATAACTGTATATTCATAGTGTCCATATCGTGTTCTGAAAGCAGTCTTTGGTATATCTTCCTCCTTGACTCTAAGCTAAAAATATCCTGATCTCAAATCAATCTTTGACAAGACTCGTGCTCCTTTAACCTGATCAAACAAGTCATCAATCCTGGGTAATGGATACTTGTTCTTCACTGTAACTGAATTTAGCTTATGATAATCAATACATAGTCTCAGTGTTCCATCTTTCTTCTTTACAAATAGTACTGAAGCACCCCACGAAGAAATACTCAGTCGAATGAATCCTTTCTCATGGAGTTCATCGAGTTGCTTCTTCAATTCATTCATCTCTGCAATGGGCATACAGTAAGGTAGAATTAATACAGGTGTAGCTCCTGGTTGTAAACAAATCTCAAATTCCACTTCACTAGGTGGTGGAATTCCTGGAAGATCTTTAGGAAAGACTTGTGAAAATTCACGTACTATAGATATTTGATCCACTTCAATTTCAGTTCCTTTCTCATTGAAACCATAGTACTCTTCCTCATAAACAACAAGAATTTCATCAATGATTTCCAGTTCCACAGTTTTCATTCAGCTGTTCAATCTGTATATTCAAGCATAAATAATACTTCCCCAGAAGCTAACGTGAGCTCTCTTTTTGCACAGCTGGTATGAACCTCATTCTTTGACAAACAATGCATTCCCAATACCACATCATAATTCAGAATGTTCAACACTAACAAATCAGATAAAATTGTTCCCTTTCCAAGAGTTAACTCACACTGATTTGCTAACTCATTTGTAACAAGACACTGCCATCATGCTATCTTAACTAATATGATTTGAGGCATGTAATCAATGTGTAGATTATGTGTTTGTGCAAAACTCATGGAAACAATAGATATCGATGCCCTAGTATCAAATAAAACATTAACTAGAATACCATTGAGATAAATCATACCTTTGAGAGATCCCTATCGGGATGACTCCCCATCCTCTAGATGAAACACTATGCCTGATCTCTGGTCCTGTATTTGTTATTGCTATTGTGGTGGTCATTGTGATTTCTATTGTGGTTGTCATAGTACAATTTGTTAGGGTCATTGTTGATATGGTTGTTTTCCTCCCTATTGGTAGTTTCTGAACAGTGGCACATTAAAAGGGATGCATGGCTGATTATTGTATCCTCCTCTCAAGGTTTGAGGAAAATCCTTACCCAATGGTCTTGGGATCCACACTTTAGACAATGATTTTTTGAAAAGTAACAAGGTCTGCCAAGGTGAAACCTCCTACACCTAGGACAAGTGTCCGATGATCTGCCCCTCTTATCACTGCCAGCATTTTGTACTCTACCTGAACCTGTAGCCAGCCTTCGTGATCCTCCACCACGACTAGTCTCACTTGGTCCACTCGGTAAAAACTGACTCTCATCCTCCTCTTGTTCCATCAATAACACCTTCTAAAACTCTTCATGGTAGGTAGAGATACCCAGTGGTCTCAAAGCTCTTCGGATATCCGGTCGTAGACCTCTCATAAATCTCTTAGCCTTCTGCTCTTCCATACCATGATATTGAGGAACGCAGCGCACTAACCTGTTGAACTGTTGCTTATAGTACAACACAGTCATACCACCCTATAATAATACATCCAATTGAGTCTGTCACAAATCTCTAACTGCATCACCAATATACTGCTTGTGAAATAAATGTGTAAACTCATCCTATGTGATGCCACCCTCGGGCTGTCTTCTTCTAAGTCTCCAGATCCATGCTAACTTCTAACATTTCTCCACCATACTCCAACTCGACCTCCTAAGTTGTAAGTGGTAAAATATGTCATTTGCACTAATTGTCACCACTACCCCCGTTCCTGACACAGTGGAAGTCTTTTGCAGAAGCAGATGTCGGGGGAACCGGGTGGTAGTCAGTGATGCGATTTTCTCTTAAAAAGATTTGCGGCTCAAAAACCCATCCCGTAAAAAAATTTCCTTTGTTTTAATGTGTCTAACGCGTTTACAGTTTTTAAGGCATCTTACTAGCCCTAATCCTGCACCTGAGACACGTTAGTGGTAAAAAAAATAATCGCGCGCGCAGATAATTAATATGGAAATAGATATAGAAGATAGAAGCCCAGCCCACTTCGTTGGGCCAAAACTTCCAGAAATATAGTTATACAGACCAGAGTATCAAAATAACAGAAAAACATATATGCTGTCTAATATGCAGTCCACTTCTACAGAGCCAGAGTCCAAAAGCAGGAAAATACCTTGTAGCCTGAGTGGTAGGCACCACAAGCTACAATACTGCTGCTGTTGTTAAACATAAATATGAGTTAAGGGTCAGACATATCAGATAACTAACAGACAGATTACAGAGTGTGTTACACCCACTAAAGCCCGGTAGGGTTTCCGGCTATAAATGGATCGGGACGGCGGTAAAAATTATTTCTGTTTATACAAGGTACGTCTGAGGTTAATTAATTCTGTTTTTAATTTCAAGATTTGTGGTTACTGTTAAGTAAATTCGTATTAGGGTTTAAGTTTGGTGGTTGTTGTGCGGGTAATCTCGTGTTAGGGTTTAGGTTGGAAGGTCGCGTCGGGCGTAGTTTTGCCAGTAAAAGTTAGGTCAGAATCTGCACGGGTGTGTGAAGGTTCTACGCGGGATGAACTAGGGTTGTGACCGTCGAAGGAAGACTCGTGGAACGGATAAAGGCAGGGAGGGGCGTGGCGGCGGCGCCGCACGGAACTCCACGTGGAACGCCGCGATGCACATTGGGAGGCAACGATGCAGCGCGACGGATGCCAGTGCTGCGCCGCACAAGACGCCGCGTTGACAGAGGGAGACAGGGAGGCACCGCGGCAGACGCCGTGTGGAACGCCGCCTGGGACGCCGAGCGGACCACCGTTTAAACATGAACCGACGTTCTTCTTCTTCATTCAATCTGTTTTCTCTCTCTCTACGTTTTCTCTCCCTCTAACCCTAAATCCGGTTCTAAGCTCCGTTTTCGACGGGAATTGAAGGACTTATGCGAGTTTCGATGAATTAACGCCATTGGAATAACAATCAAGCTTCAAGATCAAGAATTGGTGGATTTTCAAGATTTGCCCTAAAATCAAAGGTGAGATTCTGGTTCTCTAAGGTTGTAATTGTTGTTTTATATGTGTTCTAGAGTTAAATTGGAACCCAGAGCATGTTTAACATCAAGGATAGGATGCGATTTGGGAATTTTCTGGAATTAGGGTTCTTGAGCTCCAGAATTTGATTTATTAAGGAACGGTTCAATTGAGTTCAAATAAGTGAAATTAAAGGTATTTAGAGCAACATTAATACTTGGATTAATGGCTAATTGTTGCTAAATCATGGAGCGAAGACAAACACCATAAGAATTGGTGTAAGTCTGAAATGTTGTAAATTGTTGAAT
>JBBYHH010695349.1:0-10051 GCA_038382905.1 Daphne laureola
TGGGAAGTTTGGCCTTGGTGCGAAAATGGTAATATCGACACCTTTGTTTGTGATGCTTTTATAATGCATGCCTTAGTTTTCTTATGGATATGATGCAAAAATAATGTGTCCTTTTTAACACATGCAGGCATTGATTTGGTCCAAAATGAGTACAGGACTCCCGATAGAGATCTCATCAGCAATGAAGGGTCAGAGCAAGGCATCTTTTTGCAGGCTGGACATAGATATTCATAGGTATGATCTGAATGTAGTATCAAACTGTAAAGACTCCTTTAGATTTACACTTTCTAGTCACACATGACAGCCTGGAGTGTGAACTAAGGTTTGTCTATCTACCTATGGCGTTGCTCTTCTTTAAATGCCTTTGGTCTATATCTCCTCCTTTTCCAAGTCAGTTTGCCCAGTGGTGGCCGTCCTTTGTCATACAGATATACTGAGTACTTTGTTGTTCTTTTTCATTTGTTCTTCAAATTAAGACTGTTCTATTTCATGTTTTCTTCACATTCGAATGACTTAGTATGTCTGTAGAAATTAGTGCAAATACACAATGTTTCTGAAGATATGCCTATGATTCTAAACTTGCTACTTAATTGTTCTCTTTTTCTTTCTAGATTTTGGTACACAAGGGGTAGGGAAATGATAGTGGGGATTTGAAACCTGCTAACTAATTGAAGAGTTGTAAGTCTTTATTGCTAGGACAATGATGATCCTTACCACCGTACAGCCTGGACTATATATGCTCTATCCTTTCATACCAATGCACTCTCTTTCGTGGATGGCCATATTTTTTACATGCAGCATTCTGGTTTCAGGAACATTCCCCACATACATTTACATGAAAAGCGAGATAACAAAGATGGCTGGCATGGTGCAGAAATTCAAGTGGTTATTGAGGGAAATTGGACAACATACCGTGTATGTAAACTTCCTTGGGATTTTATTCCATATGTTTTCAAATGTTCCGAATTCATGGTACATGATGGATAATGTTTAATTTTTTTTTTAATGGGATATTAATTTAAACTCCATTCACCTGATACTTCCATTTTCTCTCTACAGTCCAAGATATTGCATTACATGCGACAAATGGCTGTCATCACCCCATACGCACAATTTCTGTTTAAGTTTATATCTGATACACCTGAGTATGCTCTCTCTCTCTGTCCATGTGTTTACCGTTCTCTGCTGACCTTTTTTTTTCCCATGCAGTAAGAATGTTACCATCCGATTTACACGGAGGACAGATGTAATGCCTCCAGTTCCTATCGAGACAAAGCATCATCCTTCATCTGTTGATATATTGCTTATCAAACGTCTCATAGCTGAAACTTCAAAACAGAACCTTCTTCAATTTATTCAACATGATTTTGTCAATATAAGGAAACCTCTAGCAGAACGATTGATTGGTAAGAATTATGGACAGCATGCTACCACTGTCATCAACTTTTACATTTTCGATTCACTCTGCCTTTGGCTTAGTGTTAAACGAGTATCTGCTACGGACATTGCAATGATGTACTGTATCATCTTATGAGGAGACGGAAATGCATTTCTCACTCTGCTAACTTTTAGGTGAAATGGGTCCAGATTTTACCCCAAAAATGGCTGTTAAATCCTTAACTGATCAGCAAATAGTCCGAATCCACCAGTTATTCCGTCAAGCTAAATTTGATGACCCAAGTGGTGATGTTAGTCTCTCTTCTCTCTCTGTCTCTCAGTGTGACTATCTTTTCCCAGTTCTGGCGGTCGGCTCTCCATGCATGCACTGCTTATATGAAGCCTTTTTCAGTGTCTTAGTCCTGCAGGGGAATACAATCTTCGCCTGGGGATCATAAAAGAGCTGCATCCTGAGATAGTTGCAACTTATTCTGGCAGGTAGATATGTCCACATAATGTTATGCATGTATAACACAGTAATCTTCCTTTTGCCATGGAGTACATGATTTATATCTTGACACTTTCTATATAGTGCCCAGGTTTTTGAAGGACATCCGTTTATTGTGGAAGCTGGTGTCAGTGTGGGTGGAAAAGATGTTAAGCATGTAAGTTCCTTAATGTTAGTATCATTTTGCAGTAGTATTTTTCTAGTGAATTTGTTGTATATTTACCCATAAAAAACACAAGTTCACTTCAGTACACTGTACACTATATAAGTGAAAACAATCACTAAAATTGAGTAAAACTGAAGCCCAGAGTTCGACTCCCTGTCACCCCTTCGATTCTCATACTTATTCACCAAACAAAGGGAGGAAATTAAAGTCTGTTAATGACACCAAATAGCTTCATACAAGATTAGCATGTTTTCTCCCCTCAAGATGTCATACTAAGCTATGAGCAAGAAACAGCTTAGATTAGATAAGCATCTTAAATACATAAGTTGGAAATGGGCCTGTGCAATTAGATAGTAATTAATCATTAGGTTACGTATACGTTTTCTTGCTTAAATAAAAAATCCATCTATTAATTGTTGTTTTGAAGATAATCAATTAAATGACTATTCTACGTACTGGAAAACTAAGCAGAAGAGGTGATTGCTCTTCCATAGGGTTCTGAGGTCATGCTCTCAATCACAATTAGTTTTGTTTTAAGGTGGTTTTATCTAAGACTAGGTTCAGAATGCAGTTTTTTTGTTTCCCTTTTTCTTGATGTTGCTTCACCCTTCCACACGGTCGAAAGGGATGCTGTTGCAATTATGCACTACCTTGTTTCAGAGAAGGGCGTTCCTCTGATTTGCTTGTTAGTTGATTATAGACAATGTCACAAAACACAGCATCGTTTTTTTCTTTTCTTTTCTTTTTTGATGCTTTAGAAATTCTATTCCACCATCCTCTGGCAATAGATCCAATGATAACAAACTCCTTTAACGCAGGGATTAAATATTTTTCGATTTGCAAACCGAATACCTCTTCTCTTTGAGCAAGGTGGTGACGTTGTTACAAGGACTGCCCTGAAGAGGATAAAGTAAGATAAACCAGCATAACGATTAGTTTGCTTATTCAAAATGGATAGGATGGGTTTTATTTAATGGTTTTTTACAGTTAGCATCTCTTTATCCGAGTAGAATTCAGGAAGCTGATTGTAGTTTATGAAAAACATTTTCAGTTGGAGTAGCTACAAGATAAACCAGGTGCAGGATAAAATTGGAGTCTTTGTCAGCATCGTGAGTACAAAAATACCTTTTAAAGGAACAGGGAAAGAATATATTGGAGATGATATCACTGAAATTGCCTCCGCAGTCAAGGTAGGGAGATTTAGTACTTTTAAACTCCAACAGCTAGTTATAGTATGATCTGTTTGCTAATATTGTCAAGGCTCCAGTCTGCAATCCAACAATGCTGCATCCAGCTCAAATCCAAAATAATGAAGAAACAACAACTTCGTGAACAGCAACAGCGAAAACAAAACTTGAGCAAGTAAACAGATATTTATTTCATTTATTGCTGTAAGCTGTGCATAATCTACATAGTTGCACGAAATTGTACTGAAGCGTTTGCTACCTGATAGGTATATTCCTGATGCTGCTGGTGCTATATACGATGTGTTGAAAGAAATGACGAATCCACGCTCACCTAAGAGGCAACGCTTAGGAGAAGAGGATGCCGATATTCTTAGGAAGGTCTCCGAGAATATGATCACTAAAGATACTATCAGGGAAAAGCTTGCTCAGCATGTTGAACAGGTATTTTATGCTATGCTTGCACTTGGGGTGGGAATGCTATGCCAAAATTTACTGCACTTTGAACACATCAATATCTAAATTAGATGTGAAATCTTCTACTCCCTCCGTCCCAATAAATGTGATAGTATATTTGATTGGGCACGTGATAGTACATTTGACTGGACACGGAGATTAAAAAATATCGTTGATTTGAAGGTAAGAAAGCAAAGTAGGCATATAAGATAAATGTAACTTGTTTGGGTGAGAAGGTGGAGGGTAATAAGGTAAAGTTAGTGTCTAAAAGTTTTTTAAAAATGAAACGTATCAATTTTACTGGGATAATTAAAAAAGGAAGACGTATGAGTTTTCCTGGGACGGAGGGAGTACTATTCTGGTGTGACCGTCAAAATAATCACAAAATTTTAGAATGAGGCCATGAGTTAGTAACTTTAATAACTGTGTGAAAATATCCCCAGGTTGATTATCAAATGGCCTTGGAATACGCCACACAAAGTGGGCTGAGCGCAGAGCCTCGAGAAGATATATACTTGCAGTCACTTGATTCTAAGTGTACCTCCATTGATTTCTACAGTCCTACATTTGTCTTTAGTCTATTTGTTTAACCTCACATCTCTTGGTATGCTCAAGAGAAGTGTTGTCATCATTTATGAACCTCACAAGCATACTACCCTTTTTAACAATTGTATCATCATGAAAGTGGAAAAACCTTATACAATTTGAATTTCTATCTCATTATTTCTTTGAAAGAATGATATGACAGTAAGGACATCTGATATAAAACTTTGCTACTACGTTTTTTTTTGCATGAATTTATAATGTTAATTAATTTTTGACAATTAATTGTTGGTATAAATTCCATGCCTGGTAGGCTTATCTAACCTTACCTAACCTTGTAGGCTTATTATGCAAACGGGGTACCATTTGTCCTTGCTAGTGGACGTGCTTGCTTGCCATGAATGAAACTAAATGCATTTGTACCAATGAATGAATAAACAAAAGAGATGACAAAAATATGAGTAGATTACTTTAGAATCTTTTTAAACAAAATAAAAAGTTGAACCTAAATAAGGTAATTATAGCGTTAAATGAAGTAAAATAAAAAGGAAAAAAATTGAATGAAATTTAATGTGCAATTGTTTTTTATTATTATAAATGTATAGAAGTATAATGGTAAAGATATGAGTAGTTCCAAAGGGAGAAAGCACCTAACATATTCATGCACACATTACTGCGATCTGCTCATGAAAGTGATGGAAATGCACAAACCCATCATCTAATCAGCATTCATTCATTTGTTTTTGGTTCAAGGGAGTTGCAAGTTCTTGTCAATATTATTACTGTTGGCCCCTCCATAGTGCAAAATGTATCTCCAATTCACATATGAATTTTTCAACCCCCACCTTTTTCTCTTCTTCCATGAATGAGTTATAAATATATATGTACATTGCTGTATGTGAGTGTTGAAAGTTCTAAAATTCGTTATGTCAGGCCTTTTCTTTTCACATGCCCGCGGTTCTTTTTTCTTTTTCTTTTTCTTTTTTTCTTGTTTTTATTTTTATTTTTAAATTAACAATAAATAAAAAATGACATTCAAGTTTCAATCACTTCATCTCCATCCTGAAAGTATATGAAAAACTGATTCTCATTTAGGAAATATTCATAAAAATGGAAGGTAATTAAGATATTTAAAACATCTTCCGAACCTTTTGCTAATTTTCAGTTAGAATGTTTTATTAGTGTTTTGAAATATGAATTAAAATTCTTCATACATGAATGAAATTTTAACTGTGTTATATATCGTTTAAAATATACTCTCCGGCTTAAAAAAATATATATATATATTTTTTCGTTTTACTGTATTTATTCAATAATTTTATTTCATGTATGTTTAGATAGTTAAAATTAACAAATTTATGTGTATTATAGTTTCAAGTATAAATTTTTTAAATTTTTTATTATTTATTATTATAAATATTTAAGTTAAACATTTGATATTAATTTAAAAATCAAATATTACATTTTTTTTTAGTAGGAGGGAGTGATTGCAAAAAACAAAAAGCAAAATTCCTGCATAAAGCATTTGGATACACAGTAAACCGTAGTGGTAAGAATCTAATCAGACAGCTGAGGTTTCAGTTATCTGGTTGACCGCAAGACCAATTTATTTTTTTCTTATTTCTTATCTGATTTGATCTCATTTACTCCATCCACTCATTTATCTTTTTTATATTTTTTTTATTATCTGGATTTGACATTATTAATCTCGTTCACACAATTCATTCAACTTTTTTATCTCTTCATGGTAATTTTATAATTTGGATAAATTACAAAAACGTCCTTAACATTTAGTAAAATTTTCAGTTTACTTTTAGTATTTTAAAGAATACGTAGTTACCCTCGTGAGGTCTAGAGAAATCTTCAGTTACTTTTCTTAACTGTTTGTGTTGTTAGTTGACCGTTGAGAATTCTAGGATTAACTGTTCTTATTATCACTAATATTTCTTATCCTAATACTTCAACTGCAACATTTTGTTTCTCCCATTTCACCTTCCCAATCCGACCACCCTATCTTGTCGATGTTGTCGTCTGGTCACGGCCATGACATGGATGAGTTCAGGCCTCAGAAACGCAGGTGAGTCGGCCCATGTTGTTGCGACATAGATGAGTCTGGGTTGCCCCTTAAATGTTTTGGGAATAGTTAGTTTAATTAGTGCTAAAATATTTAAGAGTCAACTAACAACACAAACGGTCAATGAGGGTAACTGAAGATTTCAGTAAATCTCAAGGGGATAACTGCAGATTTTTTAAAATAGATGCGATAAATAGAAGATTTCACTAAATCTTATGGTAGGTTTTAGTAATTTACCGAATTCTACATCTTTCTACTAACCCTAATACTCCATTCGTACTCTAAACGATGCATTATTTACTTTTGTACAAGAATTAAGAAAGTGAGAGTTGGGTTGTGAAAATCCCAAATATACTCTTAGTGAAAGTAAAAAGAATATGACCCCACTAATGTTTAGGGATAATTATGTACTTTTATAGGATAAATTTTATCAAAATATGAAATGAGACAATCTTTAAAGGACAGCTTAAAATGAAAATAGTGTATCTTTTAGAGTATGAAAGGAGTATGTTGCAATAATCGAATTCGAGCCATTTCGAGTTCGGATTCAAGTCATTTAGGTTCGGAGTGTTTTAGGTTTGACTTTAATCAATTTTTTAACCCTAGCCACTTAGCAGCCCGTGGTTTTCCTTCATCTCCAAGCCATCGGCTTGTGTGATCCCGTTTGACAAGTCGATCGTCGTCCCGGTATCTGCCTCCGTCTCCGGCTTGTTTTGCTCCTTCCCGTGTTCCCGCCTGCACCGCACAGTCCATCGTTTCGCTCTTACCGCCGCTTCTCGCCTCCTTCCTAGGTCGCGTCCTGTCAACCCCGAACCTCCTATGGAGGCCATTCACGCTCGTCTCGCCCACCTGGCCCTATCGCGTGAGGATGAGGAGGTTGCGGACGCTTTACCAAGGGTAATTGTGCACCGGATCTCCGGCGTCGTGGCTGGCCGCATCCTCTTAGCCCGCCCGGTGCGTCTCGACTTGCTTCTCTCGACATTCAGGAAAGCATGGCAGAGAGTGACGTACTCAGTTAAGCATGCGTCACGTGCGAATGTTTTTCTGTTTGAATTCGACTCCGTCAAGCAGGCGCAAAGGATTATTGATCAAGGGTCGTGGTCCTTTAATGGTCGTCTTGTAGTTATGGCCCTACTTAAGCAGGGAGTCTCGCCCTCCTCCCTTGAACTCAATTTGCTTGACTTTTGGGTGCATGTGATTGATGTCCCATATGACTGGTTCACTTTTGGTGATGGCCCGCTCTCTGGATCAATTGGTTGGACAAGTTAAAGAAGTGGATGTTAATGGACCATCAATGCGAATCAAAGTCTCCATTGACATTACTAAACCTCTTCGTCGACTTCTTCGAATTGCAGTGGAAGGTACTACTAGAACTTTCTTTCTTCAGTTTGAGCGTTTAACAGATTTCTGCTATCGGTGTGGGCAGTACACCCACATTGAGAAAGAATGTTTGGCACCATTAGATGATGTAGTAGGTAATCAGTTTGGAGACTGACTTAGTCATCCAGGATCGCGTAGGAAAGAGTTATACATTGACACGGCTGGTAAAGGTAATATTCAGGGGGTAGCGGTCCTGGGTACTAACCTGCCGCCTGTGGCTCCTGTGAACGTGTTGTCAGCTTCTGACCCGCCCCAGGCACAGACAGCATGTTACAGTCACCACCGAAAAAATGGTGAAAATCTGAGAAAATTGTCGGCGGGTAAAATCTGTAATTACCGAGACTTTATGTTCAAGCGTGTTGGGCACATTTTTTGATGTTTCCCGAGTCCCGGGAAGTGAGTTGAGATTTATCTCTGAGTTATTTTGCATTAGAAGATCGATAAATGGGTATCGAGCCATTTTATCAAAATTTACCTCGGAAGGGTAAATTGGTCATTTTTGAAGAAAGGATGCGTTTTTGACAATTCTCATGACCCGAGAATTTATTTGAAGTCCATTTTACGGGATTTTGGCAATTTGGAATGTTTTAGGAATCCCGGATCATTTTGCAAAAAATTGGTTCCGGTGGGGAAAATGATCACTTTGAAAAATTGGACAAAAATCACATGTTGGGCATACAATGGTGGGCCGGCGGTTTTGGGCCATGAGTTGGGCCAAATGTTGGGCTTAAGTAGTAGAAATGTATTATGAAGAGAAATAATTATGGAAAGAATTTTGGTAAAGGTTGGAAGAATTTTTTGTTAAGGTTTGACATGTGTCACAACATCAAGGGATGAAATCCTTCATGAAATCTTATCTAAGGGTTGGTATTGAATTGGAAGAGGATAATTGATAAGATTATCTACAAGAAAAGAAAAAGAAATTCTAGGTAGTAAGATAAATATGGATATATGAGGTAGTAAGAGAAGTAGTAAGTAAAGGAAACAAAAGAAAGAAAAAAAATGTATCTTACCTCTCCATGGCCAGCTGAAACTTTGCTTGCATTTCTCCATGGTGTTCTTCATCTTCAAGCTTCCTAAATCAAGAATCATCAAAAGATTAATCAATGTAAGGATTTCATTGGTTAATTAATTAAGTTGTTAAGGTTTGATCATGGAAAATGAACTCTTCTCTTCTTCTTTCTTGAAGCCGAAATTTGAAGAGAGTTCATGCCTAATTTTCTTCATCAAATCCTTCCTAAATTCTTGAGGTGAGCTTGTGTTCTTGGTAATTTCTCCATGATTCCATGCTTTGGATGAAGTTTAATTGGATAAAGAAGCATGTTCTTGAGCAAAGTATGGAAATTGGTTGAAAGCTTGTTACCAATGTGTTCTTTGGTTGTTTTGGAGTAGGATTGATGCTTGGAACAAGATCAAATTCATGATGGATCATGGAAAAGGTTGGGGGCCAAATTTGATGGGTAAGGAATTTTGTGGATGTTGGTTGAATTTTTGTAAAGAATTGGTGTTTTGTTGATGAATTTGAGGTGATGAAATTATTGGATAAATTGGAAAATAAATGTTGGAAGAAAAAGTGCTTGGCCGAATTGCTTGGGGAATTTTTGGAAAATAAGTCGTGATGAAAAAGTTGGGAATTGATGATTAATTGGAGGATTAATCATGAAAGTATTGTTGGAAATTGAAAAAAATAATTTGGGTGAAGTTTTGGTGAAAATTGAAATTTATAAGATAATTTTGGAGGAAAACTGAAATTGTTGGGTGTATTTGTGAAAATTTGGATTTTTTGTTAAAGTCTTGAAGTTATGAATTAAATGGTAATTTGGTGAAGTAAATGAAGTTAGAAATTGAAAGGAATCAATTTGGAAAAGTTTTGGGTGAAAATTGCATGTTAGCCAAAAGTTGGAGGTGTTGGCCGAAATTAATTATGAAATTTTAGGTAATTTTTATGATTAATTGAAAAAGAATTGAAAAGTGGAAAAAAAATGGAGTTTTTGTCACTTTCTGAAGTTTTAGGGTCAATTTGCACAATTTTTGAAAATTTGGGTATTTTTGTATAAATATGGAAGTTGGATTGGAAAATGGTCATTTGTGAGGAAAGTTGTGAACTTTTGGTAATTCTGACAATTTTGTGAAGTTTTGTGCCAATTTGCATGTTCTAAAAAAGTTTGGATGTTTATGTGCATTTTGGTGATTAAATGAAAATAAAGAAGTTAAGTTAAGCATTTGGAAGTATGAAATGAATCTTGGAATTAAATGAGCTAAAGTAAGGTTTATGGCAAGATTTTCCACTTTCTGGGATTTTGTGACCAAAAAGGAAATCTTGGTTAAGTTAGAGTATTTGTTTGTTTAAGTGACAAATAATG
>JBBYHH010695360.1:0-10050 GCA_038382905.1 Daphne laureola
TTAGAACAAACGCATCATAATTTTACATAAACTCATCATAGTGTTTTGGGAACGCATCATACTGTTGTTTGAGAGCATCACTTTGGACGGTTGAACAAATGTGCCAGGCCGGTGATTTTTATCACCGGAAGAAGGTCAACGGTTGATTTTGTTGCTGTTTTTGTTAAATTTACAAAGAAGAAATGTCGATCAGCTTGATTCCTCTCTAATTTCATTATTACGCGCTTAAGGAATGACAAATCATGGTAGATCACACGATTTTGGAATCGTCGCCGAAAAATACAATGTGTTGTTGAAATGTGTTCTTCCATATTTCTTCATTTTCTCTTTTATCTAGAGGCATATAGTGTACCATAGACAGAACCACACTCGTTTTTAATCTCCATGCCTTTTAGAACGGGCAGAGTATTAAACTTTGTTCGCGGAATTAGTAAGAAGACCCGAGGCTGTGGCTTTGACTCTTCTAATCATCGGGAAGACCATTAATGCTATACAATTTGATTGGCAGTCGGCAAAGTTATCAATATATACCAAGTTCATCACAAAAATCACAAAATAATTAGTAAGTTTAACTTTATGTTGTTGTTGACATAAATCTATAATCTAAAAAATGTTTTAAGAAGTTTTAACAGAATCCATATGAAAATTACTAACATTGATTTTTATTTTACATAAAAATAAATACTTCCTCCGTCTAAAAAAAAATGTTCCATTTCATTTTAAACCTTTAATCTATATATATATAAATGATAAATGAGTGCTAGTTTGCAAATATCTTTATTTTAATTTTTTTAAAACAATTTTTCATAATAATAATTTAAGTCACACACAACATAAAAAATCAAACGGAACATTTTTTTTAGGAGTATTCAACTTTATATTTAAAAAAAGCTAAAAAAAAATATCTATTAAAGATGTGATTAGGAAATTTTGTGAAGAAAACAGTTGAAGGTTTTGATTTTAAATTATTTTTGATTAAAAATTTATGAATTATTCATTTTTGTGCAAACAAACCGTGCCTAATTGTTGAAAATGAAATATTAACAACTATTTGGGGGTAACATTTGTTATAAACACTAAAAGTTACTCCCTCCGTCCTAGAATTGTTGATACATTTATTTTACTGTTTCAAATTACAGTGTTTAACTCAAAATTTAATTAAAAAAAATAGTGAAAATAAAATAAAATATATCTAAAAAAATTAGATTACAAATTATAAAAAACATATGAATCATTTAACTTCACATGTCTATGACTTCATAAAAATAAATCGTAAATGAAATGCCGTAAAAACAGGAAAAAAATATTTCAATAATTATGGAAAAGAGAGTATCATTGATTAGCATTTCCAACCTAATGGAAAGGAAGTGTGATGGCGGTACATCAAAGATACGCAAGTATAGCCAGCAAGACAAGAGAAGGCAGAATATTTGATATTTAGAGAGAGAAGTTAAAAAGGGTAAAAAGAAAAGGTGAAAGATTCTTCACTCTTCAGGGGTCGAATCACTTGCATTGATGCTAATCTACTTGCACCGATGCAATGTGAATTAGGTGCTCATTGTTTTAGGGAAGAAAGCCATCTTGTAGAAGGCATTCCTTGCTAACAATCCATCAGTTTGAAAATCAATCTTCTTGTTGCACTTAAAATGTAAAAATACAACTGGGAAAATGCTTTTGCTCAAATCAAACATGTCATGGCTCAAAACAGCATATCTGGTTACTTTGGTCCAAATCCTATGCCACCAACCAAACTGCTCAACCATCTCAACCCTATAAGTGGATCACTTACATAGGAGGGCGACCACCGGCACTAAGCATTTGGCCAATCATACCATTCACCTGTGAAATTTGAAGTTCCAGCTAAGCATCAGATTAAGGTGTATGATATAAAAGACGGAATTGCTCCAACAAGACCAGCAAGGCTAACAGGCTAAGGTGAGTTGCATGAACAGAGAATTTTCAACAGCTATGGAATAAAAAAAAAACAGTCGAAAGATATTAAGAGTATTTCAACATCTACTTGGAAAAATCTTTGTTAAGTGTTATAAAATTGAAAACAGAAAATGAAGAAACTGCACCTGCCAGTACTTGGAAACACATCGGTCAATGCAACTATTTTCTCCCATATTTAGCTCTGATTCTTTGTATCTGGAGCAAAGATAAGGAGTTAATCGAGAGAAACATGAGAAAAGAAGTTATCAAAACAAGAGTACACATACTTAATAGAGTATAATATTTTATTTTATTTTTTGATAGGGAATAGAGTATAATATTTAAATATGAAAATCTGTAAAATAAATAATAGTAGTAGAGTATGTATTTGTTCATTCATAGAACTAAAGGCTTGCACACTGCAAAGAGCAAGAAAAAGGAAGTTTGGGCCTTCCTTTTACTTTAGCAATTTCATAACTACCTTCATTCACTTTTCAGGCCCAACTGTTGCTCATAATGGTTGGAAACAGAATAACTAGAACAGTAATTTTTAATCTCATACCTTTTGTCTACACATTTTTGGAAACAAGTCTGTGCTAGCCTGTACAAAGGAGGAGAAACTGAACTCAGAAGCATACTAACAATGTGAATTTTGGGGAGGCAAGACTCAAGTTGACATAATGAAACGTGCATCAAAGGTCGACCATCAGTCTCAAATCTTAATAAACACAGGAGATGTCAAAGCAGAGAAATGAGAAATCCCAATAAAAATCCTGGAAGAGGTCGCAAGGTTAAACCAAAACTTAAAGAGAACAATTCTTTGTTTGAGATAGAATTTGGAAAATGAATTTACAGATGATATATGGCATACAAGAAAAGCACAACCATATGAAACATTAGAGCTACAATTCAATGTCTTGCTTGTATCTGGACAAACTTGAGCAAACAACAGCAAAACTACTGCTGTAATGGACGCAAACAGATGCTATATAGTGAGACAGTTAGTGTTCACATTGTCATGTGTTTGCTCCACCCAAACATACAAGCTACAAAAAAAAAAAAAAAAAAGAGAAAAAAGAGAGAAAAAAAAACACCAGCAACTAACATGAATGCTTTCAATTACCCATAAATTTCAATCATATTAAAACACGAGCATACCGATTAAAAAGTTCTACCCGATACTCCATCTCCATCTCTGCCATTCCAAATGCCTACATTGAAAGGAAACAAAAAATAATAATCAAACCTATTCAAAAGGGAGCTGAGCGCAGAAACACAACAAAACTTCAAGCAAAAATAGTCAGTATATGTCACATTTACTTGGCTGCATCACATAAAACTTTCATATTCTTTGGGTCCCCAACATGGGAACATGTGAAAAACCCCCTGAGTACCTCTAAGAAAACAAAAGGTTAACTATTTCTAGAAAGAAGAAATAAGAAAGAAAGAAACCATGCCTGGTCCTTGTTCATGCCTGCTGTAGTAGTGTTGGAAGCCATCAGACCTGAAAACCAGAAAGGACCTTTTTAAATTAGAGAATTGAGCAGAGAAATAAAGCCAAAAGTTGAAATTGCTCAATCAGAAGCTCTCTACTTGTAAGAGTTCCAGAAGTTGATGAATCCACGAGATTCAGTAGAAACTGCTAGCTGGAGATTGTTATAGTAGAACCAAAGTAGGGTTTTAGGACTTTGTGTACTGTGTCATATCCTGATGGTTTAAGAATTGCAACTTCTACACTCAATTTCAGGACTGAAAGTCGGATCAGGTTGACCACAATCTGGGCCGAGAGACATCAGATCTCTTGAAAAATCCCAGTAAAGATTAAAGAAAACAAACTGACAGAACAATTATACAGCTTATTCTACAAGTATCCAGCTCCAGCAATGGTTAAAACTACAAAAAATAACCAACATACATAAAATCAGATAAAGAACCGAGACAAAGAAGGATCCTGCAGTACGAACAATTAAAAAATCAGCAACCAATCTTCAGAGTATAGTAAATATACTTGTTGCTTGCTGTCTAGCAGTTTTGTGCAGTTTTGTATTAATGCAGCCATTACAAATGATGATTCATCTACATGTTCCAATACCAATATCTTACACAGGACAACATGAAACTAGCAAGACTTCCTTTCTTAAAAATTAGTTACAAAGAGAGATATAGAGGGCACAACATTCAGACCTCATACTAGAACAAAAGGAACAGATGCATAAGGACACTCACAGAGTTCAGGAACAGCTGGTAGTTAAACAGAGAAATATAGCATCAGCTAAAGAGAACAATCAGGAGGGAGAAAATAAAAAACAGAGAAACTTCATAGATAGAAACACAAGTAAAATAAAACTTTCAATTTCACAACTCTGTACACTTTTGAAAAGTTTTGCCAAATGGAAGGAAAGTAGCTTCCTAGATCTCATTCCATATTTCCAATCAGCTCACATGTCCAACAAAGTTTTACTTGATTGCTTACAAGATCCATTCATATCTACAGTCTACACATGACTGTACGGTTGATTAGAGACGAAGAAAATATGACAAGGAGAAGCAACATATGTGATTAGTTGTCTTAATTGAAAATTAATTTTGTTGAAATACATTGTCATTCAAGACACCAAGAAAACAAACAGAAAGTAAACTGGTAACAAGAACCTGTGACACATAGGCCTGCAGTGGCCAATTTGGGAAAGAAAAAAGAGGAGCAGTCCTATTTCAACAACTGGGCTGTGGGGCAAACCAAGATTCAAATTGAGAAAAAAAAAAGTCTGCTTCCAACTGGTAACCTAGTTCCACAATCTCGCACAAGCTCAAAGACCACTCTCATTGTAAATTACGGAAATATTCACTCTATCACGAAGCAATGCCCATTCAAATTTTAAATCCAAATTCAGTAGCATGAACTACTAATCCACCAAAAACAAAGCTAACCATCCAATTTCATCGTTACATTTTGAAACTCGCCTACTCACCACAGAAAGCGCAATTAACATTTTGTACAAGAAGTACAACATGAACCAAATCTTAGCAATTAGCAATTGACTTACTAGACCGCGTCAAGGCACGAAGATGAGAAGACGGCGAGTCAGGTCGGAACTCTGAAACCGCGAAGATCTTGGCACGACGGCGACGGCGACGGCACGAAGACGAAAAAAGACGGCGAGAAGTTGAACTTGAAGTCTGGAAGACGAGCTGCTGCTGGCTCGATACGACGAGACTGAGGGACTAAGGGAGCAAGGGTTTCTGATTTATGAATCGTGCGTGAGCCGGTGAGCGTGAGTCTTCTTAGTACGAAGTAACTGTGGCTTGTTATCTAGGTAAGGGGTTAATGGGCTGAGCTGGGTATTAGAAAATGGGCTGTGACTCTGGGACTAGATTTTATTGTAATGTGAAATGGGCTGGGTATAATAATGTGTTAATGGTTAACGGGTATCCGCGATTCGAATATATCATATTCGTAACCGTAATCGTCATTGTCAGGGTAACGGTTAGTAAACTAGACAATAATGATTGGCGATTTTCATCCCACCCGTCATTTCTAATTGACGAGTTTCTAACTCAAAGCTCAAAGGCAAAAAGTACACATAAACCACTCAACCATTCATCTTATCACCATTTAAAAAGTTGAATAAACCATCCAAGTTTCAAGTATGTATCAATTTGACCATCTCCAAGTTGTTGTTTTTTTTTTTATAGACTCCAAGTTGTTTTACTTATGTGGCAAATAAATTTACCTGGTAAATTTTAGAAATGATCCACATCTTTTTCAATTTTTGCAAATCAAGCACTACATTTCTACTTTTGTTCATTCTGATTTTTTTTTCTTCCCAAAATCCAAATCTGATGAATTCTGATACCTGTATTTGGCCCCGTTTGGGAATAGTTATTTCAAGTAGTTGTATCATTTTAGATAATTTTTCAATGGTCAAGATCAAACAGCTACAACTAATCGTAAAAAGCTGCCCGTAGATAGCTTTTTAAAATGCAAAAGCTACTTTTGAAAAGTTGTTGCTAAACACACCCTTTGTCATGTCAACATTAGGATCACATCTTCAGAGATGGTGGATAACTAGCTCATCCTAAATATCAAAATCTAGATTATTCGTAACATAACAAAATCCCGGAAGCATATCGATCTTCTCCTCCAACAATGGCGTATCTAGAATCTCTCCCTACCTAGAAGCCAAGGCTTCGTTTCTCATACAACTCAAGCACCTTGTAGAATAATAACTCAGGCTTCTCTCGATTCGACTGTATTCGAGATTTGGGTTCAATTAAGGAGATTTCAACCGCACTTGGTACACCCAAATGTGCAATTCGCTTCATAAAAAACTTGATTTGTGAACTGAAGTGCTTATCGCTTCTCTTCGGTAATCGAGGACAATAAGTCTGAGGAGTGTAAGAAGTTGTGGTTATTAAAAATGAGAAGAGTGGTGAGAAGACTATGGATGTTATGACCTTTCCTCATAGACGTGTCATAACTCGAAGAAATAAAGAGAGCTAAAGACCAAGATGAAGTGCATTGAAATTTTGTTTAAACATAATGGCTAACTAAAAAAGAAATTAGTCATGAACTGGTTTGGAAGAGTTTAGAATCTTCAAGGAAAGAGATGACTTGTTTATGAAGAAACACATGATATGAGGTTATTTTGCTTACAAGACTAAAATTAGAGAACTAACTTATGGAATAACCTAAACCCTTGGCATCTACCTACATATGCTCGTTGATACAATGCAGATATGTGTTAGAGGCGAAGGCGGCTCAACTATCGACGTGAAGGGTAGGGGTTCATCATATCCTCATTCTTCTCTGCTAGCATGAATTGATAGAGAAAGCTTGGGAAAGGGAGAACGGACAATTAGGGGTTCCATTGGTAGAGAAGTAGAGACTGGGGAGGCGATGGCTCTAGAAATCGATGGTGGGAATAGGAAGAGGAATTGAAGAAGGAAGACTATGATGAGCCACTTTAAGGGATCAAAGTGTGCAAACCTGAGGTTGTTGTTCTGGATCAACAAAAATATCCCAAAGTATTATTAATGTTCGAGGGAGACTTGAAGAGCAAGAAAGCTTCCCGCATAAAGGACTTAAACACTTTAAGTTTTAATTTATATTTCTTTCTTGAACAGTCCAGCGTTTGCACCTGTAATTTGGTTTTGTAAAACTTAAACCCTTTTTTATTTTGTAAAAACCTGGTTTATTTTCTAAACTAATTTTAGAAATTGCGTTCGATCCACTATGTTACTTAAACCAACACCAATTTATATGATTGGTTTAGGGTTGTAACAGTGGAAGACATGAATTTACAGGGTGTTTTCCTCTTCATGGTTGTAGAGATTATCGATGGCAGTTTGGCGGTGAAAATTGAATAAAAGCTATTGAATTCTCTGTCATTGGGTTGTTTTGAGATTGAGTTGAATAGGAAGAAACGTTGAGCAATAGGTGACTTGCAATCTGTTTCTCCACAATTGATAGTCAAGGCTTTGATGTAGTTCATTAATTATGATTTTCCACCATCTGAATTTGTCAACATTGAAGAATGGTGGTCTAGATATGCTATGCCCTTCACAAGCTGATGTAGAGGCCATGACTTTTAGACTCTAAACCATGAGGTTTACTTGCTTGAGTGACCTGTTCTAATACCAATTAAAGTCCCAGATCTAGCAAAAATGATGGTGAATTGGCTTTGGTCCACAAAAACACTTGCTATTTAAAAAAAAAACTATTTGAAAGCGATCAACGCGTTGATCGAAAACAATATTTGAAAACCACTTATAAAAGCGAGTATCAACACGTTGATAAGACCATAGTAAGTAAAACAAGTGTAAAGAACATAGAGATTTATAGAGGTTCGGTCCTCTTGACCTACGTTCTCTTCTTAAGTACCACTTGAGAGTTTGAATCCACTATAACTTATGCATGACACATAAGGCTTACAACAGATGCCTGACTCACAAGTCTTCCACATTTACGTGACTAACAAGTATTTCCAACTCCTGACAAACAGGACTTTACAAGCGTCTGACTAACATGACTTTACCAAGATGCCTGACACACATGACTTACACAAAAGCTGTCTGACTAACAAGACTTGTTAGAAAATAGCTATTATCAACGTAGTGATAGGATCACTCTATCAATACTTACATTTCCTTGGAAAGTTCAATCACTTAAATGTTGAAGAACAAATCTTGCAACACCAACGAATGAGTTGATATCTTAAAAGCATGATAAAAACCTTTGCAAAAATGATGCTTTGAAAACACGCAAGGCTTTTAAGAACACTATTTGAAAATGAAGCAAAGCTTTTGAGCCTGGACCAATTTCTTGTAGAACGAAGCTTGTCTAGCTTGAGTATGATGAGAGAGTATTTGAGAACATGTCGAAAGATCTCTTTGGTGTGTCTCTTCAGAATGTTGCTTCAACTCTATAAATAAGGTTTTAAATGTGCTTCATAAGGTGAGGAGCATCCTTGATTGGTTTTCTGACTGTTGCAGATCAATTATTAGAATATCTAGACATTTGAAACGGTTCTTGACCGTTGGAGAAGCTTACATAGCCGTTGAAGTAATTTGGAAAATTTTGGTCTTCACGATCGACACATTGATAAAGACTGGCTTTTGGACACTTTGTTGTTTTCTCCATACTTAATTAACTAAATCTTGCGTTTGATGACTTGAACACTTCCCATACATAATGTTCTTGCTTTGTCTGAGATGGTGTTTATTTCCAGAATGATGTGACCTTGATTGCGCGGTGTTTGCTACTTGAGCAATTCGCCATGAACGTGAGATTTCTTTCCTTTATTGACTTGATTCACTTTCTATCTATTCCATTTTGTGTTGTTTCTTTATGGAAACACTTGATGTTGATATCCAAGTGATTCCTCAAGATTTCCTTCACAATTTCATATGAATTTGACTAAGAAATAAGTCCACGTTAATCCAATCCAATAATTCAAACCCACATATACGAATAACTATGTAAAGGACAAATAACATTAAGCTTCTCGTTCTTTTGAATTCTTGCAATAAAGCGCCGATGAAAATAATATTTCAAGACCATAAGTATGAAAACTTAAGCACGTCATTTATCTTTTTAAACTTTACACATAAGTACACATGTTTTGGAATCATCAAAATCAGAGACTCAATAAACCCTACTGCCAGGTTGGGGCGCTCTCAAATCTTCCAATCCGATCTTGGACCCAACAATCTTTATTAGACTCTAGATTCTACAACCTTGGAAACTTGCTCTTTAGAGAAACCCCGTCCAACCAAGCATCATGTCAAAACAAAGTATCATTCCCTAGTCCTACTTCTTTCTTGAAATGTTATTTGAAACAAACACCTAAATCATGACAATGTTTCCCTATCTTCACAATCTTCCACCACACACCCTACCACACCCTCCCACTAGCCACTTCCTCACGAAGCCCGCCCTCCCGCGCATGGATACTCTTTAATACTCTAACCCATAGACTATCACTTTTATTTCAAAATCTCAACTACCACTTGCCTAAAAAACCAGGGTTTTTTCTATTGGAATTCTCTGGCGCACCAAGAAATTCATAAGTTGGTATTCGTACTCACTACAACTAATAACAGTTGTGAGTTCAAGACAGAAGTAGAAACCATTAGGGTATCTTTTATCAAAGTATGGATATTTTGGTAAAAGTGCACTAACGAGCTTAAAGAAGCTCAAATATGTGAAATAGAATAGTTTGGAATTATTATATATAATTTCAAATCTCATTTTGTATCTATTTCCACATTTAGACCATTTTATCAAAGTATGGGTATTTTGGTAACTTTGGTATAAGGTGTATGTACTTTATACCATTGAATAACTCAATTAAGGTTATATTTTGTATATAGCCGATTTTTAGAGTTATTTTAGGGAAAATAGTTTATTTATCTTAAGTGATAAATGGCTAGTGGAAATAGGATAAATGAGAACCCATGGTAGGCTTTAAGGCTTAGTGGAAAGCTTAAAGGCTTGGTGGAAAGCTTTATGGCTTTTAGTAATGGCATTATTCTAAATGTCATTTTCTTCACCTATAAATAGTGAGTGAAATGACCATTTAGAATACACTTGCTTCACATATCTTCTTCTTCTTCTTC
>JBBYHH010695371.1:0-10050 GCA_038382905.1 Daphne laureola
TTGGCATACAAAAATATAGTAACAGATACTCTCGAACTCACATAAAAAGGGAAGCGTGGAAAACATGATATCATATATAGAATATTTACAGTGCCTGGAGTAATTCCAAAACAAGTATATCTAAACCGTACTATGAAAAACCATGCATATATGTCATTTACATATATAGAGCCACGCTATCCTTTTGGAATACATACTTAAACTTTGGAGAAAGAAGCTTTCTTCTGTGACTGATTCCAAAATCTCAAAAGTAACGTCCCTACCACTGTACAACCATTAATCATGGCCATAGTGTATATAAAATCAAGATAATCTCGAAATCATATAATTTATATTAGAACTATTAATACCTGAAAGTCCAAGAAAACCTAACACTGTACAAGCTACAAGCTGAATCACTTAATCTGTTCTTTCCCTGAAATAATGATGGATAAGGGGTAAGTCCTCACAGGAGAACTTAATAAGGTGAATAAGCATAGTTCTTCAATAATTACAGTAATAACTGTGAACCTGTAAATAAATATGAAAATATAAAGAAAACCACAAATACCTATCCACAATGGTACTCAAATAGATGCTCATCCATAATGCAACCATACAATTCATATGCAATGCACAATTCATTATAAAATAAGCATCCAAACAAGTATATCAATCAAGACTGTCATGGGTCCCTCGGTAGCCCTCGCCAAGCCCCGCTTGGTTATCCTTGAAGTAATTGTTGGTACCAACTTGGGTCTCAGAAACTGAACTGCCGTATCATCATCATACACCCCATTGGTGTAGAGAAATTTCACATTTCCATATCCTCGTCATACACCCATTAGGTGCAGAGAAATTTCAAATGGTCACATCCTCGTCATCTACCTCTTGCCTGCATATAAATTTCACATAAACCATTCATAGACCTTATAGGTGCAGAGAGTCATCACACAAGGAAACCTGTCCAAAAAGATTACGAGAACAAAAAATACAATAGATATACCAAGAATAATTCCATAAGTCGATCCCATCGATAAAATTTTCCACCTCGGGAGTTTGTTGACAAATGGAGCCAAAACTCCAAAACTTGTCTATGCTTATTCCCCTGAACTAAACTTGGTATCATTAGGACCCACCCTCAAACCAAGCTTAGCCCAACATCCTCTGACATCCATATTATAAATAATCCATAATGCAAAGTCGAGAGAAGTGCTGAAACCCTTACCTTTAAACTCCAAAAGTAGTTAGGAAACTAATTCTGCGCAACCTCAGAAAACCTTTATGTTCCATCGATATCCAAATATTAATTACCACGCACTTGAAGATTGGATGAGAAATGAGAAGAACCTAGGTTAGAGCTTGATATTACTGATGGAAGCCGAATGTGTTTAGGGGGAGGAGGAGAAGAAATGTTAACCGTATTTGTTTCCTTTGTTTTCTTCTAGCCTACTTCTCTTTTCCCTTTCTTCACTGACTCCCTCCCCTATTTATAGACTTTGTTTACTTAGGCATTAAGTAACTTATCCATAACTTATCCATTAAGTAACTTATCTGCACCTTAGCCACTAAGTAACTTATCCGTAACTTAGCCATTAAGTAACTTATCCACTATGTTACTTAACCACTAAGTAACGTAACTTAACCACTAAGAAATGTTACTTAAACATTAAGTATCATTACCGAACCACTAACAAGCGTTACTTAATCACTAAGTAACATAAATTAACCACTAAGTAACGTTACTTAACCATTAAGTATCATTACTGAACTACTAAGTAATGTAACTTAACCACTAAGTAACATTACTTAACCACTAAGTAACATTACTTAACCTATCACCACCACCCCCACGCTACACGACCCGGCGGGAAGCGGACACTGGGTGGGCGGGGCGGCGGTGAGCTAAACGATCATTCCTCAAATTGCGCAGCCAATAATGTGAGTTTAAACCACTACCAGGTCCCGGTAAGAGATGCACAAAACATAATTTATGCTTTCCTTATACCTGCATTTCAGAATTTACAATACATATAGATAAACTGAGCTCTGCTCAGACCAGATGCACTGAAAAAGAGTCTGCCCTTTCACTACCGGGTAGAGGCTCTCCGATAAATTAAACATACAATAAAAATTTCCGCTATAAACATCAGTACCTCACTCTAACAATAATGTGTTTCACATAACATTAACCATAACATTACATGAATATACGTGATCACATATTCGATTTTACATGCATGCATGTAAACTACACCTATAGAGCCATCTTCAAATAGGTAATACCACTTAATATCGGTGGTCAGATCTGCGAATCTTGACAATCGCACCAGATACTGCTGCTGCTGCTGAATACATAAAAAGAATAGAAGTGTTAACCGTTAGTCATAAATATAACATATAGTGCTCACCCATAAAATCCAGAATACCCATTACCCGTTATCACTACGTATATCAGAATAATGTTTCCATTTCTCCAAACATCCATTCATATTACTGACCTTTCTTTCCATTTCACTTTATAACCATTATGCCATTTCACTCACATTTTCTCTATCGGGCTCACCCTACCCTTTGCCTTTAATCTTAATCAAAACAATCAGAAGGAGCTAACAATACCTTTACAGATAATCACAATTGGACCAAGCGTAACGCTTTGCGGCCCAACACTGAAGCCCCTGAAAGATAGTTATATGAAAGGGGTGAGTTCCCGAGAGAACTCAATAAGGGTTTAGGTAGAAATAAAAGTTGTCTTCTTGAGATACCTGCAATGACAATGTCAGTATGATAGGATGCACTATACTAGTGCGAATCCTACAATAATCATGATACATATGAATGTATTACAGACAATGCAGACTTTCCTTTCCTTTAACTCACTACTCTTTACTCATTATGGCGGCCCTCTTGTGGCCCTGGGATTGAACCATGAGAGGTGAGAACACTTACAATGCGCATGGTACCAGCGAGGGCCTAGGACCCTTTATAACCGCCGTCAAACAATTAATCGATAACAATAGCCGTGTCACAAGAATAGAGGGTTCGATGGTCATATCGATGCACAGAACCACGACACATTGTGCCGCAAGCAGAGGGTTCGAGTCGCGTAGACTACAAACCATAGAACAGTACACACAATCAGAATATAGTAAACAAACATAGAGGGTTCGTGGTCATTGAGACTCACGAAACCAATCTCATTCCATTACATATAGAGGGTTCATGGTCATGAAGACTCACAGAATCGATCCCATTCCGTAACCATAACCGTGTCACAAGCAGAGGGTTTGGTCGTTGCGCAGACACACGAAACCATGACATGTTCTGTCACTCCCATTTGGTTCAGGGTCACAGAGATGCATGATGCACAACACTTTCTTAATGATCGATGGGTTCGGTGATCACAAGGATGCACGTAACTGTTGCATAACCCATTACATAACCATAACCGTGTCACAAAAAGAGGGTTCAGTGGTCGCTCGGACTCACGGAACTATGACACATTGTGTCACACCCAGGTAGTTCAGGTCACATAGACTCTCGAACCACGACACATCCCATCACTATCATCGGGTTCGGTGGTCACAAAGACTCATGAAACTATTCCATAATCCTTTACCTGCACAGCTTTACCACTACCATGGTACCAGTCATATACCCTACCGCTGGTATAAGACTGATCTCAACCTAATGAAATGGCACTAAGGGTTATCTTAATACGCATTGAAAAAGGTTGAACCCTTACCTGAATACAATAGCAGACAAATCCTTTTTCGTGTACTACCGGTAATTGTCCTCGGTAGCCTTCACTCGGATGCTCCAGTGACCAACACTAATTCTGAACAATCACAAAAGCAATTCAAAATCAATACCTACCATTTTACCTTTTACCTTTTCCGACACTTAGCCATTTTCCCGTTTTCTAGTCATTTCAAAAAATGTACCAAAATCCTCTAATCTTTGTCCATTCTATTGTTAACCCTTGAACACATTCAATTCTGTCATTCACTATCAATATACATCACTAAACCTTACCTTTTCATCATTTTACACAATTGACCAATGATGAACTTATTCTGAAATATCACTATTCATAATGATTTTCAACTTGTTCCAAGAATTAAAGTTTCTTAGAACCATCGTATAAACATAATTGAGCCATCAATTCATCATAAATCAACACTTTGTTCCTCCACCAATTTCATATGCACTTTGCCTTAGATACCAATTCTAGAAACAATTGGACATAAGTCCAAGTACTAATGTTGCTCCAAATACACTCATTAACACTAATTTAACCTCAATTCAAAAATCCCCTAGTTTTCATTTAACACTTTTCATAGATCCCTAATTCAAATTTCCTCCTATTCATGCCTAATCACTAATGTAAAACATATTCCTAGCTCCAATGCAACATTAGAACATGTTTAACACTTCAATTGCAACAAGAAATCATAGAAAACTTACCTTTAATTCGTGCTTAAATTCAGATTTCACCCAAACAACGAATGATTCGAGTTGTACTTCATTTAATATTCACTTTGATTGAGAATCTTGCATGGAACACGCTTCTCCTTCGATTTTTGGCCAGGAATTCAGTGATTTTCGAGTTGGTGAGGGTTGGGGTCATGTTGGAGAGCAGAGGGTTGAAGATGAAGTTGAGAAATTATTTTTCTCATCTATTTTCGGGCTTAAAGCCCGTGAAGAATTTATTGTCTGAGGTGTTGGGTGATCGTCCGGTCTTTGCATCGAGTCACGCGCTAGTCACCCGTGCCCCTGCCTCGCTCAATTTTGGGGTCGGGCGATCACCCGCCAAAGCGTTCCAATCGCCTGGTGTTCATCCGGCCCACTGTCCTGCTCCCTTTCACCACAGGCGATCGCCCGCTCTTTTACGTGGCTCTCCCATATCTCACCCGTGACACTGTCTCTTCAGATTTTTGGGTTCGGGCGATCACCCGCCATGGGCTCCTACTCGTCCAACGGTCGCCCGATCCCCTGTCCATTTTTCCCTTCCGAGCTCGCGTGATCACTCGCCTTGTGCGGCGAGTCTCCCATGGCTCACCCGAGACCCTCCCACTTTTATCTTCGAGCTCGGGCGATAGCCCGCCTTGTGCAGCGAGTAACCTGTGGCTCGCCCGACCATTCTGTTTGCCAAAATAATCCTGTTTTCTTACTAACACTTAACCATAACATTACAAACAATAAAAATTCACCATTGCACATCAATACACACCCTTACATACATTAACCAAAGTTCCATTAAACAACATGTCTAACTATTAGATACAATCCACCAAAAAATGGTCATCGGACCATGGTGGCTGTAATAAGATCTGTGTGCACGACCACAGTGTGACCCTGGAAATATAGCTTTAACTTGCGTGCGACATATACCAGGGCGAAAATTAACTTTTGTAAGGTCGGGTATCGCATCTCTACTGCTTGCAGTGTGTGGCTCGTGTAGTAGATCGGCCACTGTTTGTTGTCCTCTTCCTTTAGAAAAACTGAGGCAACACTGGTGGTTATTGCTTACAAGTAGAGGACCAGGTCCTTGCCTGTTCTAGGACATTTGAGCATTGGGAGTTGCTTTAGGTGTTGCTTGATGGCTTCATAGGCATTTTGAAAATCAATTGTCCATTAGCAAGCCTCACTCTTCTTGATTTGCGTGAAAAAGGGGCTATACTTGTCTCCCAACTTTGATATGAATCTGCCGAGCAAAACCAATCTGCCTGCCAGCTGCTGTACATCCTTCAGACCTCTAGGGGTTCTGAGGTTCGTGATGGCTTCAATATTTTTTGAATTTGCTGCTACTCCCTTTCGCGAGATGTGAACTCCTAAGAATTTGCCTTCGCCTACGCCAAACACGCATTTAGTTGGGTTTAGCCTGATGTTGTAACTGCACAAAGTTCCAAATGTCTCTTCTAGGTGGTCCAGGTTCACTGTTGTGGTTTGACAATCTCTTCTGCGTGCATGAATCTGATGGCCCTCATGAGAAACTGTTCCATACTGCATGAGGGATTGGTATTGACTTCCATGAAAAAATGCAAGTCCCATTAGAGCCCCTACATGGAAGCGAAGAGTCTAGTCTCCTCACTCAGGTTAAGGACTTGGATTACTTCAGCCTGGAATCACTGGATATATTCCCTGAGAGGCTCTTCCTTTCGTTGCCTTACTTTCAGCAGGTGTCCTGCCGTCTTTGGCGAGGGCTTAGAGCCTATAAAATAGTTAGAGAATGTAAAGGAGAGTTCCTCGAAGAAGTTGAACTGCGTACCTTTGAGAGTGTTGTACCAAGCGGTAGCTGCCCCTGTCAACGTGGAACTAAAGGTTCGACACATGGTGCTGTCATCTGTCCTAGTGATAGACATTGATGAGACGTACCTCTATAGGTGTACATCCGGATCATAGACTCCATGATAGGTGTCAAGCTTTGGTTGATTAAACTGCTCCGGTAAAGGTGCTGAGAGGATTTGGATTGAAAATGGCTGGGTCCAAAGGTGGTCCAACCCCAGCCTGGTCGAATTTGATACATTGGTTCTCTCTTTGCGCTTTTCCATCTGCTCCATGTGTCGACGAGGGCAGTAAGAGCGGCTGTATGAGCAGGGTCAGGCATGATTTCTTGTTACAGAGGTGGGGATGGTTGCGCGCTCATGGCCTGGCATGTTATGGGGATGCCTCCAGCGGCATCCAAGACTTCTTGTAGTGTTTCCAACAGGGTATTCCAGAGTTTTTCGGCCACCGCTTCCGTGATAGCCGCAAGTGCTTCCGGGTCCAAGTCGGCGATGTTGGTTTGCTGAAGCACCATATTCTGCAGGACGTCCCCTGTCCCTCCGGGGGGAGCGATGCTTTCTTAGATGGTCTGAATGGAAACATTGTCCTCCTGGTGTGGAGGATTCCCATTTCCGGCATCAGTTCATTCTCCATTTAGGCGTTCGCTTGCTCTTGTTCTCGACATGGTGAGTTATGTGGGTTATGATTCGTTTCCCACAGATGGCACCAATCTGATAGCTTGAATCTCAGCTATCCAGATGTTGTGACTCAATACTTTTGAAACTCCTCTGATAGTGAGTCTGAAACCTGCAAAAGACCCGAGGTAGTGACCTTGCGAGAACACTTTGACGCTCAAGTCAGTTAAAGGTCCAAGACTTAGTAGTGTTTTAATGGAGAGAACATCATACCTTTGCATGTCCCGAGCTTCCTCTTTATATAAGGCTTTCACCTTACAGTTACTCACCCCATGATCAGGAGTGATGGGTGGTTATCGCATGTTTATCCGATAATGGGTGGCATTGGAGCAATTAGGAGGTGAATGTTACGGTTCCGCCCAGACATGGTAATCATGGGTAGTTTCTGCCAGTGACCACGTTGCACTCAGTGAATGTGGGGTGTCATCACCTTCAGCGAATGCGGGGACTGTGCATCCATGCGGCATTTGGGTTTTGCGGGGTGACAGCATGCCTGGGCTACATGCGGTAGCTGGGCATCACTGGTTCTAATGCGGGCCCTTGCCAAGCACATGCTTGGATAGTGTACCATGCATGGTTTGGAATAGTAGAGTTTTGAATGTACATATTTCAGGATGACTTAAAACTCTATAAATGTTTTATGCATGGTTTAGTGTGTTTGTTTGAAGTAGGTTAAGTTCACAATGTTATAAATAGTTGAAATTCAGTGTTTTGGTTGTATATATCTTTTGATAGGAGGTGTGAGTTTTCTAATTTGGTTCATGTCATGAGACAAATTGCTTTATATGATATTTTATTTTCCAAGCATCCTTTATATGTGAGTTTGAGGGTATCTGTCACTTTATTTTGCTCATACCAAGTTGGGCCACTTGGTCGAACTCACAAGCATTCTTGGCCAGGCTTCCAAGTTTGCTAATGCTCATGGGCAAAGTTGGACCCACTTTATGGAAGACAGTTTACATGGTTTGAAGGTTTGTATAGATTATGATATTGATTTATGTTATTAACAGAAATGATTAGTTTAATAGGTGTTCCAAGGGTGACAGTTGTTAGTATCAGAGCATGGTTATATGTAAAGGATCAGTATCTGATTATGAGTCAGTGATCAGAGTTTGCTTGTGTGCCATGATGTTGATGATGGTTTCATAGTGGCTTATAGTTGCATGCATGCATTTACATAAAAGAGCATGTTTGGAATATTGTTTCTAACATAAGTACTTAACCATTATTATGTGCGTTATTCATGGTGTTTCAGGATATGGTTTCTACTAGAAGAAGGGTATAGGTAACTAAAAATGACCCCCAAATGCAGGAGAGGGGAGAAAGTGAAGAGAGAAGAAACGTTTAAAACCCAGATTCTAAAGTTCGGGAAGAAGTGCCTCAACCAGTGGGGCAACAATTACAACCAGGTGTAATGGAACTTCTTCAACAGATCAATGTTAATCTGATGAGACTTTTTCCAGAAGTACCACTGATACAGAAGACACAATAACATGATCAGGGACCCTGAGATGAGGGATCACATCATATAGTAGAGAGTGGAGAAAGTGGTATGAGACATACTGGTTTTAAATCTGATCGATCCTCTGTGAATGATATGGTGAAAATGGATGAGGAGGATGACACTCAACATGAAGGGAGAAGAGGAATATAACGAAAAAGGAGAAGAAACAAGAATGAAGAAGAAGAAGAGTTTGACAGACCTCATACACAAAGGCAAGAGCATAGGGAACAACATGATGATATGAGATTGTTGGAGAAATTTCAAGGTTTTCTACCTCTAAAATTTGATGGTAGAGGAGGGCCAAAAGATGCATAAGAGTGGTTCAGTAGCATGTAGGAATTGTATGTGAGATTGAGTTTATCATCAGTCCAAATGACATCTTTTACCAATTACAACTTAAGAGGTCGAGCTAGAGTGTGGTGGAGAAATGTTAGAAGTCAGCATGGAGCTGAGAGACTCAAAAGGAGACAACCCGAGTGTGGCATCACATGGGATGAGTTTACGCATCTGTTTCAAGAGCAGTATATTAGTAATGCAGTTAGATATTTGTGACACACTCGGTAGTATAGGGTGGTATGAGTGTGTTGGACTATGAGCAATAGTTCAATAGGTTAGTGAGATACGTTCCTCAATATCATGGTATGAAAGAGCAGAAGGATAAGAGATTTATGAGAGGTATATGACTGGATATCCAAAGAGCTTTGAGACCAATGGGTATCTCTATTTACAATAAAGCTTTGCAGAAGCCATTATTGATGGAACACGAGGAGGATGAGAGTCAGTTTTTACCAAGTGGACCAGGTGAGACTAGTCATGATGGAGGATCATGAAGGCTGGGGGCAGGTTCAGGTAGAGTACAAAATGTTGGCTGTGATAAGAGGGGCAGATCATAAGACACTTGTCCTAGGTGTAGGAGATTTCATCGTGGTAGACCTTGTTACTTTACCACGAATCATTTTCTAAAGTGTGGATCCTAAGACCATCGGGCCAAGGATTGTCTTTAGACCATGAGGGAAGGCTACAATAATCATCCAGGCATCCCATTTAATATGCCACAGTTCAGAAACTACCAACAAAGAGGCCAATAACCATATTAGTAACGACTCTAACAAACTCAACAAAGACAACCACAACAACAAGCACAATGACCACCAAAATAGAAAGAATAGATACAAGAGTAGAGACCAGGAAGAGTGTTTCATCTGGAGAATGGGGAGTCTTCTCGACATGGATCTCTCAAAGATACGGCTTACCTAAATGGTATTCTGGTTAATGTTTTATTTGATACTGGGGCGTCGATATCTATTGTTTCCATGAGTGTTACACAAACACAGAATCTACACATTGATTACATGCCTCAAATTATATTAGTTAATACAATAGGAAGGCAGTGTCTCTTTACAAATGAGTTAGTAAGTTAGTGTGAGTTAACTCTTGGAAAGAGAACAATTTTATCTGATTTGTTAGTGGTAAACATTCTAAATTATGATGTGGTATTTGATGATTTTAGATCCACCATTAACATGTATAACATGTTATTCATCCCCATACATGTTTAAGACATACATATACATCCCATATCAATTTTGGATTTCATGTAAGTTC
>JBBYHH010695382.1:0-10048 GCA_038382905.1 Daphne laureola
CGGTTCCGTGTGTCTTTGTGACCACAGAACCCGATGATAAGGAAGTGTTACGGTTCCCGGTCTTTGTGACCTCGAACCAATAGTGAGTGACACAACATGTTATGGTCTCGGATGTCTGTGTGACACCGAACCCTCGTGTTATAACATGGTAAGGTTATGGTTTTGTGCGTCACCACAAGCACAATGAGGTTATGGTTTTGTGCGTCACCAAGAGCACAACGAGGTTATGGTTATGTGCGTCACCACAAGCACAATAAGGATTGGTTTCCGTGCATCTCTATGAGCACGATGGGACTGGTTCCATGGATCTCTATGATCATGAACCCTCTGAGTGTATTGTTATTGATTTATGATGGTTAAGGGTCCTAGGCCCTCGCCGGTACAGAGCGTATGTGAGTGTGATGTGGTAGGAGACTCCTGACTGTGGATCTATAGCAGATGCATAGAAAGAGGGCCGTTGTGGTGTCTGGGTTGGAACATTGGTATGGAAGTGTTATATGATATATTGTATTGTCACTCTAACATTGTCATTGCAGATTTTATGAGAAGAAAACCGTTATTGCTACCTGCACCCTTACTGGGTTCTTTCAGGAACTCATCCTTAATTTTAAAACATTCCAGGAGCTTCAGGTTCGGAGGCCGTGGAGTAGCTTTTCCGCTTGGCCGTTAGTGTTTGTACCAGAGGTACGATAGCTCCTTTAATGGTTTAGTTTAGTGGGAGGCAATAACGTCTATGGTTTAGTGTTAGTTTTGGTTTCCGTTGTGTAAACTGGATTGGTTCACTGACGGTTGTTTCGGTGTTTGAATTTTAGGCAGTTAGCAGCAACATCGATCATTTGGGCTTTTGGTTGGACTCTGATCCACCCGACGACGTCACTTAGTAGGTTTTTGGCCTGTTAGCTTTAGAACGCTCTGTAGTATAGCATGCATCACCATGTAGCTTTAAGATGTTCATGCAATCAGACATGTATTCGGTGTATGTATGGATTATGCTTTGAATACTTGTAATGGATGTTTACTCGTTATTTATGTATCTGAAGAGCTTGCCGGAGGCAGCCTTCTTTCTGGATTTCTGGTCTGAGCGGAGCTCAGTTATTCCATGAACTATTTTGCTGTGTTGTTTTACAGGGATCTGTTTGGGAATTACCCACTTATAAGCTACGCCAGGTAAGTCTTTGCAGGTTTAGCGCACCACCATCCCTGCCGACCCCGCGACCGCTTCCCATCGGGCTATGTGCGGATGGGGCGGTGGTGACACAATACCTGAAATTGCCCTCGGGTGAAGGAGAGAGGCGAGCGCGAGGGAAAGAGAAAACTGACAATGAGGGATCTGATTCAAACAAGATGGGAAAGAGTAAGTGCCCATGCTGAGCCACTGGAATAATCAACACCATCATGATGACCCTGGGATCCAACAAAAGGAAAAGGAAAGTAAGGGAGATCGCATCGCTTAACTACGGTGGACCCTCAGACAAAGTGAAGAGAATTGATGGCACCGAAGTGAAGTTCCCGCATTATGATCCTCTGGTCATCACAGTAAGAGTAGGGATGATTGATGTCAAAACAGTCCCTTGTGATGATGGCTCGAACACAGATGTATTGTTCTCCAAAACATTCAAAGGACTAAAGATGAAGTCAAGCAAGCTCACCCTAGTGAAACCTGGCACTTACAGAGTGGGACCAGGAGAATTACCTATCCTCGGATGCATTGAACTCCCAACCATGTTCATGGGTTCAGGTCCCAAAGTAGAGATCATGTATACTACCCTGATGATCAAGTGGTTGGTCATCAATGTGCCCTTGGCCTACAATTCCATCATCGATAGAGAAACACAGGGGGCAATCCACATGAGAAGTGACGTCAAGTACCTAACAGTGACATTCGAAACAGATGAAGGCAATACATTCATCTACATCAATCAGAAGGAAGCAAAAGAGGTGATGACCATTGTTCAGAAGTACCCGAAGCCCAAAACCTTGAAGGAAGAAGAAACAAATGACCTAAAATGGAAGAAGTCATGCTCACGGAGGAACGATCCACCCGTATTACAAGTAACCTTCCCGATGGGAGTAAAGCCAAACTTGTAAACCTGCTTCAGTCGAATAAAGATCTATTTGCCTATTCTCCGAGTGACATGCCTGGGATAAGTCAAAGTAATCCAACATAAACTTTTCGTTAATCTGAATGCTAGACCCATAAAGAAAAAGAAGCAAAACAATGCCCCTCTTAAAAGAAACTTCATCAAAGAGCATATTTTGAAACTTCTTGACGCAAGTGTCATCAAAGAAGTCTCTTATCCAAAATGGTTGAGTAATCTAGTTGTTGCATCCTGAGAGGATAGTGAAAAACTACGCATGTGCATTGATTTTACCAACCTCAACGACCCCTGCCAGAAGGACTCGTATCCGATGCTACCGGTAGACAAACTTATAAACTCGACAACCAGACACGTCAAGCTTAGCTTTCTCGATGCCTATAGTGGGTAACATTAAATTCAAATGAATCCCGAAGATGAAGAGAAACCCTCATTTATTAGCGACTCCGGTGTACATAGTTACACACGAAAGCTCTTCGAGCTCAAGAATGCCGGAGCCACTTACCAAAGACTCATAGAATGAGTATTCAGTGATCAAATCGATAGGAATTTCGAAGTATACGTAGAAGACATCATGATCAAAAGGAAGGAGGAAGATGACTTGATCCCGGATATTGAGGAAGTCTTCGAATGACTCAGAAGGTACGACTTAAGAATTAACCCAGATAAATGTGTGTTCGGTATAAAAGCAGGCATGTTCCTCAGGTTCATGGTGTCCGAGCGAGGTATAGATACGAACCTAGCCAAGATAAAGGCTCTCATGAATACAAAAACACTAACTTCTATCAAAGATGTACAAAGGTTGATCGGGAAAATCACATCACTAAGAAGATTTATATCAAGGTATGGGGACAAGTGCAAGCCCTTTTTTAAGTTACTCATCAAGGAAGGAGCCGAACCTGGGAGGATCAGGGTGACCAAGGATGAGAAAATGATAAAGGAACAAAATGCAGCTAAAAGGGCCAATTTTGTATGGAGCCTCGAATGCCAGAAAGCATGGGAAGGCATCAAAACATACTTGGAAGAGATGTTAACCCTAAGACAACATACCGAGGGCAAGCACCTGATAGTCTATCTAGCCATCGGGCAGAAAGCAATGAACTCAGTCCTTGTTCAAGAAGATGACAAAAGACAGTAATGGCCAGTATACTATGTAAGCAAATCCTTGCATGGAGCCAAATTCAATTGCCCTCTACTGAAAAAAGTGATTTACACCCTCATCCTCTCAGCCCGAAGGTTAAAACCTTATTTCCTTGGATACACAATCTTGATATGAACCAATCTACCCATCAAAGATATCCTGAGGAAAGTAGATCATTTAGGAAGGTTAGCCAAATGCTGCATCGAGTTATCTGAATACGAAATCGTGTATGAACCAAGGAAAGCCATCAAGGCCTAGGCATTACCCGATTTCATAGCTGAACTACCTTTGGAAAGGAATAAACAAACTTCTGAAGCCACCAACAACCCAGTATGGACTTTAGACATTGATGGGGCCTCTGGGGCGGATAAGCATGGAGCAGGACTGGTGCTTCAAGGCCTCGAATGGATGAGAGCTACCCGATCCATCAAATTCACATTCCGAGTTACAAACAATGTGGCCGAATATGAAGCCTTCATATCAGGGCTAGAGGTAGCCGAAAGAACATGCATTCGGTCTCTCACAACATGCAGTGATTCGAACTTACTGGTTCAACAAATGAACGGAGAATACGAAGTTAGAGAACAAAGCTTGAATAAATATATGGATGCCGTAAAAATGATGACAATAGAATTTGAACAGCTACACATAGAGAAGATCCATCAGGCAATGAATGCGAACCAAATTCACTATCTAAACCTGAGCAATACGTTGACGAAAGGAGCCACCCAAGTATAAACTCAATTTGAGTTCTAAACATCACCTTAGAATGGCATCTACCTTACTAGAAATTCCTAACCACAGGCACGCTACCCGAGAAAATAACAAAGGCTTCAAAAGTACGAAGAAGTTCAGGAAAATTCATCATTATCGGGGATAATTTATACATAAGAGGATTCATCTCCCCCCTCCAAAAGTGCATCAGGGAAGACGACACTGAGGACATCCTTACTGAAGTACATGAAGGGACATGCGGATCACATATCAAGGCAGACGCATTGGCTGTAGTCATTCTGAGGAAAGTATACTTTTGGCCAAATTTGAAAGAACAAGCCAACAGACTAGTGAACAAATGAAAGAGGTACCAAGAACACGCCTACGTCTAAAGATTACCATCCGAACTTGTTAGTACGGTGGATCACCTGATCCCATTTTTAGTATAGGGGATCAACCTCGTCAGAGCCCTACCAATGACGCCCAAAGGCTTGAAATACTGCGTAGTTGTCATCGATTATTTCACCAAATGGATAGAAGCCGAGCCCTTAGCCAGTATCACAGGCGAAAATGTATGCAAGTTTGTATGGAAAAACATCTTATGCAGGTTCGGTTGCCCGAAGGTTATCATCATAGACAATGGATCTCAGTTCACTGACTCTGGGTTCTAAGACTTTGCATAAGAGTTTGGTATAAAATTCCACTTCACCTGAGTGGCACACCCTCAAAGCAATGGTCAAGTAGAAGTCTCAAACCGAACTATCAAATGAGTGAAGAAGAAATTAGGAAATTCCAATGGAAAGGGGTCTGGTGAACTCCCACATGTCATCTGGAGTTACCAAACCACCCCTAGGAGGGCGACCGGGGAAACCCATTTTTCATTAGCATACGACACTGAAACACTAATCCTGATAGAAGTAACTCAACCATCCCTCTGGGCCCAAGTATTCAAAGAAGTTGAAAATGAAAAAGGGTTAAGGACTAACCTAGATCTGCTCGAAGGCAAGAGAGAGCAAGATGAACTCAGAAGAAAATCTTTTCAAGAAAGAATGACCAAATCCATCAATGCCAAAGTAAAGCCGATGGGACTAACCCTTGGAGACTTGGTCCTAAAGTAAACAAAACTAGGTTCAAGAAAACCTAAGGGAGGAGTGTTTGGACAACATGGGAAGGTCCATTTGAAGTTATCGATGAGGAAAGAAGATGAGTATATAGGCTTCGGGATACCAAGGGTAACGAGCTCGAATGATCTTACCATTCTGAAGCCCCTAAGAAGTTTTACGTGTAAAATCACCAAATACTTCAGAAGATGGAATAAAAGTAAAGAAGAGGATGTAGGCTTATGCTGAACCTCTATAAAATCCAAGTGTAAAAAACAAATGCCTTCAATGATAAAAGCCCGAAGGCAGATAGTTACATGATAACAAAAGAACTATGCCTAAAGGCAGATTACAAAAGCACTTGTTAACAAAATGTACAAAATCCTAAGTCGGAGGATCAGAAGGATTTGCGGTTGAAGGCTCCCCCAATGGAAAAGAAGAAGAATCAGGGAGGACAGGCTCTAAAGGCATCATGGGCTGAAGAAACTCTAGGCCAAACCAGGAATCATCAATAGTATACATGAGAGGTCAAACCCTTACAATTTGCCTACGGGTGAGGCAGAAGCCTCTATGAAATTCTTTAACCTCCTGGACAGCCACCTCCGTCATCTTGCGGTCGTACCCCCCGAGCTTCTCGGAGGTAATCTTCAAGGTGGCTTCAAGATAGTCAATCTTCTCCTGAAGTTTGTCTTTATCAATCTAGGAATGGCTCTTCAGGTTTATGAAGTTGACGTCATAGTCACCAACCTTCTTCTTAAGAAGCTCATTCTCAGCCTTAAGTTTGTAGACCGCATCTTCAGCAACCTTCAACGGAGCCATCCGGGATGCTATAACCTTGGATAATGTTTCCTTAGCCTTGGCAAAGGCCTCGATCTCACCCTCCGTACCTTGAACCAGTTGACGTTTCATCTGAACCTCATCCACAGGGAGCTCAGATGCTTCTCCTGAGCCTTCTCGCTACTCCAGGACTTGCTCATAAAGATTAATCCTCTAGATAGGCTGCGTTATGCTTTTCTGTATTTCTGTAAACAGGGACCAGGGTAATGGGTGGATCTCACATATAGGCTGCGTGTTAAGAAAGAATCAGTTTCATTCACCGTCACCCCGCCGACCCCGCGTCTTCTTCCCACCGGGCTGAGCAGCTCTGGGGGTGGTGGTAACAATTTGCTATCAGAGCAGGTTAGTAAGTATGGAAGTTTGGTTTTACTGGTATTGAGGTATACTCAGGAGACAGGTCTTTGTTGCACTGGGCGATCCCGGATAGTTCACTCGGGGAAGATGGCCACTTCCTTCTTTGAACTGCCTAGATCGGGCAGTGAAACTTTGAGCTGCTGTTCTAGACATGCTCAATATGGGTAAAACTTCGGTTGGATCCCGAGTAAGGGAAAAGTGAAGGAGACGACCATTAAGGAAGATGGTCGGTCACTGATTGAAGAAGAAGGTAGCTTCGGGATTATTGACAGAAGGGTGGGAGTAACCACTTCTGTGGGGTGTGCTCAGTTGAGCGATGCCCATGGTCTACTGATCAATTTCGGCATGTTCTCTAAGAAGAGCTCCTTACGAGAACGTCGTCGAAATGTGAAGTGGGACTGCAGGTAGTCGGTCCAAGCATACTCGAAAAGAGTAGGATAGTGGATTTTCTGTTATGAACTGTTGTATGAATGGTATTGCTTAAAGTTATGATGCTAGTTAGTATGTGATAAACTGCATCATGCATATGCATTGCATCTACACTACAGAGCCAATAGGAAATACTGCTGCTTGCGTATGCTGTATAGTTAACCGTTAAATTGTGCTCATTTTTCTGTTATGGATTACAGGAAGATGATCGATGCTCACTGATAACGGGTTGTGTTTCAGAGATGAGGGATACGGATCCCACTTCGCATGTTAAGGTTAAGGTTAAGGTTAATGGAAACTGTTGGATGCCTAACAACCATCATGTGTTAAAGGAATGTCTGTTGCAGCAGGCTCGAATGCTAAGGAACCTGATGCAAAGAGGATGAATGAGTGTGATTGGTCGAAGGTTAAGTGTGGACCGGAAGACCGAGTGGTCCCGGTAGTCGGAGCATAATGTCTGACAGGAAGTTACTAATGGAATGTCATGAATGAACTGATTATAGTGTTTCAGTCCTCCCAAGTTGTACTGGTGAGGAAAATTTTCAGGTATGGATTTGATTAGGAAGCTGAACTTCCTTCTCAATGTTATGTTTAATGGTTATTTTGTAACCCCGTAACCGGTGATGCTGTCAGTGAAGGGGGGGGAGGTTAATGACGAGTGCAAAGAAAGAAATGAAATTCTATAGTGTCGGGACTCTGTTTTAAGCGTGCGGGACACGTTTTCTATTAAGTATGATGTCCCAGGACTTCAATTAAAGTTTATTTATGCCAGAATTCATATTTTGAATTGGTACGTGAATTCCGGGTCATTTTTCCAAAATTAACCTCGGAGGGCAAAATTGTCATTTTGGAAAATGGATAAAATTAGAATTATGTTGGATACATAATTTTGTATCGTAATTAATATGAGTTATGTGTTTTATGGTAATTTAAAATGGAGATGAAATGGAAAGGAAAGGAAAAGAATTGGGAATAATTGGATATAAGGTTATATAGTATGGTTAAGTGTTATGAAATAGCATAATTACAATTTTTACTGTCTCTCCTCCCTCACTCATCATAGCCGGCGATCTTACTCCCTCTCTTCACCATTTTTCTTGCCCAAACCTCACCCAATCTTCATCATTTGAGCTTCCAAAAGTAAAGGTTAAGGTGGTTTCATGTTGGATTGATCAAAGGAGTAAGATTACAACTTAGAAACACTTCATTTCTCTCCTCTCCTAGCTTGGCCGAATTTAGGCATTGTTCAAGGTGGAAGATTTTCTTCAATTGCTTGAAGAATTGTTAAGGTAAGCTTGAAATAAGGTTGATTATTTAGTAATAACAAGGTTTACTTCATCAATTCCTCATGATTGCTAGGAATCAAAGTTAGGGTTCATATGAGTTCATGATGGAAATTTGGGGGAAGTTTAAATTGATGTTAGATTAGTGTTCTTGGGTGGTTATGGAGTAACATTAATGCTTGAAGCTAAGTTTAATTCATGGTAAATCTATGACTTCTGCTTTAGGGCATAAAATGAGGTGAATGATTAAAGTGTTGAATTGAGTTGAAGTGAAGGTTGAATCATGTTCTTGGGTTATTGTTGAGCAACTTTAGTGCTTGGAAGTAGTGTTGAATCACAAGGGATGGTTATGATCTAGTATGGGCCAAATTTATGCTAGATTTAAAAAGTGTTGATTCAATGCTAATGGTGTGAATTGGTATAGATTAGGGGTGTTTAAGGACTCCTAATTTAGTATAAAATATATGGAGAAAAGTCAGCATGGTTGGTTTGGTTGATAGGACCGAATTGGATGATGAATTATGAAGTTGATGATTAATGTGAATAGTGTTCATGGATGATGTTATTTAGGTATGTAAGGCCCTAAAATGATGAAAGCATGAGAAGAAATTAATGTTGGCCATGATTTCTGGTTATGGACGAATATATGGTGAAGGTCTAAGGTCGATGTTGGTTGATGAAAAATGAGATGTTTGATGATAATTGAGGTTAAGGTAAGGTGGTTGATGCATAAATGGAATGATAGGAAGTTTGGAAAAATGTATGTTTATTTTGCAAAGTGTGGCCGAATTGTGTAAGGTTGGAAAAGTTCAGGAATGTTTGTGAAAAGTTTAGTGTTTGTTTATGGATGGTGTTAAAGTTGGTGAATTAGTATGTACATGAAGTTGTGAAGAAATTGAATAGGTTTTGGCCTATTTTGAAAGTTGGGGCCGATTTTCTCAACAGGATAAAGATTGAGGGTTAATTGTGAAAAGTTAAATATTATTTTATGGATGATAATATACTTAGTTATATTACTTGTGTAAAAAGTTACATTAGAATTGGATAAGTATTGGTCGTTTTACAGGTTTGGACGATTTTTTAAAGTGATGAAAAGTTGAGGTTAAGTGATTTTATTTGCGAAGCTATGTTGGAATTGTTTATTTTTAAAGGTTAAGGTTAGAATGGGAAATAATTGTCAAATTTTGGCACTTTTTCAAAAGTGGCCGGAAACAAAAAAATTGCCAAGTGTCTGAAGGTCAGAAAATCAAATGATGGAAATTGATTCCACACTATTTGTATGATTGTTTAGAGATTACACTGATTACCGGAACATCAAGGAAAAGGCTATCAGAGAAATTTACTGAAAGTGTACAAGCGGACTGAAAATAGCTTGGATTGTCTGATACGTCTGATATTCGCCAGGTAAGGGTTCAACTTGCTTTATATGCATTCTGGGCTTCTGATTTGTATATCAGGTTAGTTGAGGCTAGTTCCCGGGTCGAGGGTGGGGCCCAGTGACTCTCCGGGTTAGTCACATGGTAAGTGTAATGGTGTGCAGGTTTCAACCATGAAGGCCCAATCATGTGATTGGGTATTTCTCGGAACACTCTGCGATCATCTATCTGATTCCATCTGACTCTGATCAATTATGATCAGTGATCCGTTTATGATTCAGTCTGACTCTGATCAATTATGATCAGCGATCCACTTCTACATAGGATTCTGATCAGCGATCTGATTCTGTCTGTTATTCTATTCTTCTTTGATCAATTTATGATCAGCCATCTGATACGACGGTTTTCCGAGAGGAACCTAGGCCCCTAGCTAGTATACCATGTGTCACCACCGTCCTTCGTGATCGCTTGTGTGGAAGCGGAATTTACTCTTTATTGCGGCTGGTGATGTCAGAACGGAGTCCATCAGAGTTTCGATTCCCAAAAACCGACCAATTTAAAACTTTCCATTAGTTAAATACTAACGAGTCGTTACAGAGTTTTAACAGAAATATAGCGCGGTGAAATAACAAAATATATCGTTATACATCAGATAGGAACTTCCGCCCAATATGCTGGTGCGGAGTTCCACAAAATATAGGTTCAACCGATGTAAATG
>JBBYHH010695393.1:0-10048 GCA_038382905.1 Daphne laureola
TTAAAATTATGTATTATGGAAATCAATTTCATAATTATGCAATATAATTTGTCTAGATTAAATAATATGCTAGATTATACCAAACATTAAGAGAATTAAGGGATTAGACTAAGGTTAGAAGTTAAAAGGTTAGAAGGTTGAAGTTGTTATCAACACGTTGATAACAAACTCAACGGATAAAAAATTTATTGTTGGAATTTCTTACCGTTGAAGAAAACCAGCCGAAATTGTAAAACGCTTTCACCCCTAAGCTATAAAAGGTTGTTCCTTTTCGAAAAAGGAAGTTTACACCTAGATAAGAAATCTCAATCTCTTTTACCTTGAAAGAAATCAAAGTGATACACTTTCCTTTCCCAATTCCCCTAGATCCGACATTTTCTCTCTGTCTCGGTCTCTCTATAAATTCTCACTCAACCTAGGTATTCTCTCAAAGCCTAAACTCTCTTAGAACTCTTTCGTCTTAGTCTCTAGCCTCCAAAGTTCTCTACAATGGCTGATTCACAAGAGATCACCAATCAAGTGGTGAAATCTCTTTCTCAGTCTGAAGAACTGATACCAGAGGTGGTAACACCAATTTTAGTGCTTCCTCTATCTCCTCTCATCTCGACAGCTCAGAGCCTAATACTTAATCAGAAGGTCAAACAGAGGAAGATCCAAACCTTGAGTTGGACACCAAAAACCAATATGTCAATACCTCAGCAGATCAACGCGTTGATGACTGCTCGGTTGATGAAGACATTTGGAGTATGAAAGATGATGATGAAGTTTGGGTGCCAACTAAGGTTACAGACGACATGAGGGTGATCCTAGGATTGTAGGACACCTTTGAGGTTCTAACCAGTGAAGGGCTCTGCACAAGAGAACATTTGGATGAGTTCTTCCCTCACCCTTCAGCATACAGAGAAGAGCTAGAAGCCATCAATGCATAAGCAAACTAGTTCTTTGAGCCATAAGTAACTTCCACAAGAGAAAAACCAAAATTTATCCTAGACATTCTAGGACCTATGAAGGCGATGCAAGAACAAGGGTTCTGTGTGAAGGAGATCTATGACAAATTCTTCCCTCTCACTGAGGAAGAAAAGAAGAACAAGTCAATAGCAAAGAGAACCAGACCTCAAGATGGACAATCACCAGTACGGATGAAAGAAAAGAAGCAACAGAATCAAAAGGATCCTCCTGAAATCACCTAGCTCTTTGAAAATTTAGCCTTTAAGGTCATGGTCTCAATAAAAGTTACCCAGTCTTACCAACCAGAGCCAAACCTAAGCCTAAAAGTTTACCTTTACCTCTATCTGAAAGCTGCCAATGGAGAAACATAGGAAAGATTATGACTTTTTAAGTCTAGGCTAAATTAGTTTCATGGGCTGTACTTTACTTTAAGTTTATTTTTTCTTTCTTAGGTAGTACCTGGTTTAATCATAAGGTATTATATTAGGTTGAATGTATCTACCAATTTTAATCGGTTAAAATATGTATATCTGTATATATATATATATATATATATATATATTAGCTTCATTGTTTCTGTATTTGTTTGTTTAATAAATCTGTCTGTCAACCAACACTTTGATACTCATCCTATCAACACGTTGGTAACTGCTATCTGTGGAATTTACTTTGACTTATGCATCGACTTTGTTGCCTTTACTGTTTTGTTGTATAGTTGGGGTCCCAAACCCTTCCTTTATACATACAAGTTTGTCATAATACGCATGACCTGTCAAACCCTTCACTAGAAACATGTTTAGTAAATCACATAGGTTAATGACAATCTGTTAAAAAAAAACCTTCAACAGTTCACTGGAACTAATCTGTTGTACACATACTCATCCATTAATCTGTATTAATATACATGTGTTAATCTTTGTTGCTCTGATACATGTTATACATGTTTGTTAAATGAGTTGATAACTACAATCGCGAGCATGAGATATCACATATCTATGTTGAATGAGTTGATAACTCAAATTTTGTGCATAACATACCATATATCTATGTTATATGGGTTGATAACTTTAATTATGTGCATCACATATCACATATCTATGTTTAATGAGTTGATCACTTCAATCCTATTATACACAATATGCATATGTTATAAATGAATAAATCACTTCAACTCTGAGCATCATTAAACATGAAAGTTATCCAACTGCTCATTCATGATTCATATTTCATAAGTATTGTTTATATCACAAGGATACTATCTGTATCACTTAGTGGTTATCAACATGTTGATAAGAGGAATATCAACACATTAATAATAACTTAGTAATCCATTTAGTCCCACTTACATATCTTACATATGCACTCTTTTGGCTTGTACCTTTTTTATGATAACAAAAATGGGGAGAAACATGTTCAAGAAGTAAGGGGGAGCTTGATTCTTTTGATACAATGGAACTAAAATCCCAATATCATTTTCCAAAATTATTTTCCTAAAGGGGAGAATACTTTCTAATGGGAGAATGTCTTCAAAGTTTGCAAAGGTTTTTACAAAGCTCATCCAAAGGGGGAGCATATACTTAGATATGAGACCTTTATCAAACTTCATTTCAAAAGGATTATCAAAACTTCTTGAAGTGTTCTGTCATCATCAAAAAGGGGGAGATTGTTGACTTTGTTGCCTCCAACCCATTGTTTTGATGATTCCAAAACCTTGAGGATCTTTTTGAAAAGTTTTGATTAACTCAATGTCTTTACCAAGATTATTATTTCTTGGTTGTAAAGATCAAAATTGTGGGATTAAAGTGCAAAGTACTCAAAAGTACAAGAATTCATGTGTTATAAAATAAGACAATTGCATATCTCGGCATATAGATTATTTGATCCAAATTCATGTAAATGTGGACTTATTTCTTAGCCACATTAATAGGATTTTGAAGACAAATTGCTAAAGGTAAAGTAGATGGAAAGAACCAGCTGATGACTCCATCAAATCCCGAAGAAAAAATATTGCAAAGATGTAATCAGCTAAAAAACGAAAAGAAATCAGAGAAGCTTCTGATGCAGTAGCATCAACTCGTTGATGGCCAGATGTTCAAAATACAAGCTTAAAGCTTCACAAGCCCTGAAGCATTAAATCATGAAGTCATCCACTCTATTACTGAGCAACATCAATGAGAGAAGAAATTCAAGTTTGAAGCTCTAAAGAAAGATCAAGTTTGAATAAGAAAATCCATCAAGTGGATAAAGCCTGTCTTCATCAATGCATTGATGGAAGATGACAGAAATCTGGAAAGATCTAAAATGACTAGAAATCAATCAGTCAACATTCACAAAGCTCAAAAAAGGAATAATTTCATATGCAACATGTCACCACCCCCTCCCCTAAGACAACCCTCAGAGGCACGTGGAATCCATGAAGCGGTACGGAGGGGAAGGTGATGGTGGGACCTTACTAACCCGAACCAAAAATGCCGTGGTGGGCGTGATCCATAACCCACACACAAAGCAGATAAAACACACACATACAGATCATGCATAAATAATGGAGCTCTGCTCAATCTAGATGCTCCAGAAAGGAGGCCAACACTCCCCGATTAAATAACATAGACAGATGATACAGAACTACACAACATATACAGATGATCCAGAGCTACTGAACATATACAGACATGATCCTAACATGTTTCCAGATCTATATGTTCATAATGCAATCTACTCCTACAGAGCCGGTAATCTACTATACTCAAGTGATCCTACCGTCATGAGCATCTAGATCAACACTAGTTCTTGCTGCTACTGCTGCTATTACCACCAACCCACTATGCTGATTTTATCTCAAAAGCTACGAACCAGAAGTTCCTGAAAATGGTAATTATAAAGGGTGCGTCCTCGAAAGGTACTAAGTAAGGGCAGCGGCAGAGATAATGGTTTAAAAATAAAAATCTTGCAAAAACATGGTTAGCAAAGAACGTTAGCCCTGTAACAGAGATTAGTACTCAGAATTATCCACAGATCAGATGAGCTATTGTGCAGCCCAAGTACAACAGACATAATATTTTATAAGTGTGTCCCGTCGGGCAATGTCACGGACCAAACATGCACAAGATAGCTTAGAACATGCATACCAAACATCACACACAAAACACACAGCAAACAAACAAGCATATATATATACATTGCCCCGTAGGAACACGTTCCCAGAATTCCTGCAACCAAAGTACACAACAGATACAGATCTATATTATACAGCAGAATGAAACAGAACAGAGGTGCACAGAGTGACGGCCCCCGAAGACCCAACTGGATATAAGTATACTTGGGGTAATAAACAGAACTGAAGGCATGGTACCATTCAGGGCCTACGACCCTTAACAGAAAACCATCACAGAACTATAACAGATAATAACAAAGCAGACTCCATTTATCTCCATGAAACAGAGTGCCGATCATATAATTATCGGGCACCGCAGATTCACATTTCTGATCACAGAATAATACAAAGATACCCAATCTGATGATTGAGCCTTCAGAGCTCCATACCTGCATACCATTACCGCTACTACGTAACTAGCCCCAAGAGTCACTAGGCCCCACCCTTGACCCGGGTACTAGTCCCAACTTACCCGTTATGCAAACCAGTAAACCAGAATGCATAAAAGAAAAGTTGAACCTTTACTTTAGTTACTAACCCATTTAACTTATTTGCTTACTAACCATTTTTTACTACCACACAATATTACCTCACTTTAATTCTAACCATACATATATTTACCTTTCACCTTTTACTACTTACTAACTTACTTTAACTTGTTACTAACCAAACTTAACCAATTAATTATAACTTAACTTATTCAGATTTCACACTTAATAGATTTTATTTTTCCATTTTACCCTTAATTCTTCAGAATGACCATTTTGCCCCCAAAGACTAACCTTGGCAAAAAGGCCCGAAAATTCACATCTCAATCTCCTGATGTGGAACACCTCAAAGATAGACCTCAATGGAGTCCCGGGACTATCAGAAAATGTGTTCTCCACATTTATGACAAAGTCCCGGTACTATAAAATTCGTCCTTCAGATAAACTATCCAGAAAAATTACCGTCGTACTAGGGTGGACTGTAACACTTCACACCCGACACGACCACCTTTGGTGCCAAGTGCTAGTGGTCAAGGCTCCTTAGTGTCACCCTACTCCAAGGTCATCAATGAAGCTTCTCAAATTAGAATTCGTCCACTTCAAGGCTTGGGAGGACCCATGAGAAGAGATAGGGCAAAGAAAACATAAGAGTGCCTTAGTCTCTTTATGGGTACCTTGGTGGCCAAGGAAGAGCATTATGAGGAACACGAAGTCTTAGGGCTCAAACTGGACATTCTAGCGATGCAATTGGATGAGGAGATCCCTGAAAGAAATAAAGAAGGCACAATTGCATGGCTCATGCAATAACCAATTCAAGAACAACTAGATTGCTCCATACTTAGCCATTTTTGGGGTTCTTTGGAAGCATCAGCCCAAAGTATTCCAAATATTGGTAAATGAGTACGCATTTGAAAGCTCTTGAGTAGAGGAAGCGAATGTTGGTGGTTTCATCTCATTTGGAGAAGAATTGAACCTTGTGCAACCATTTGAAGATGGTGAAAGTGTCAATTTCACTGTGGTCCCCTTCAGAAAATGTGCAAGTCTTCTTCTCCAACATGTGACTACCTAACCCCAATGAATTCTTATACTTAGTGCAACATCCAAACCTCGTTTTGAAGGGTTTACCAACCCTTTTACTGATTCAAAACATTAAGGCATGTAATAGTAACTTAAACTAGAATATTTAGCTTAACTAGCTAGTTTAGGGACTAATTCTCTTCTAGAAGGTGTATTAGGTCCTAAAACTTAGGCTATTTTCGTATTTCACTCCTCAAACTTGTAATTTTGAATGGTTGGAAGGCTCGTACGGTATATGAGCCACCACCAACACATTTGGAGACTTTAGAATCCATTTTACAAGATTGAAGTGCATACATGCCTCTCTTGCTCTTCCTAGGTTCTTACATTTTCCATCTATCCAGCCCTAGAGTTCATGTGATTTGACTTAAGAACTACACCTGCATTGTCTCTCTATCTGAGTGGGAAGGTGCTAGGTTCATAACCATCAAGCCCGATCTTAAGAGCAAAGCTTAAGCTTCACACGCTAGGGTTTTGTGACCACTTTTACCCCCATCCATTCTCCTCTCTAGATCTGGCCTTGCACATCCCTAAACCTTTTTTAGGTGGTTCATATCAAGATCTCTTCACTCAAATCACTATTTAGGAATGCGGTCTTTACATTCATCTGATGTAATTCTAGATCCAAGTTAACTACTATAGCAAGTAGCAGTCTGATGGAATTGAGTTTCACAATAGGTGAGATGGTGTCTTTGAACTCAACACGCTCATTTTCTGTGAAACTTTTGGCCACCAGAAAGATCTTGTATGTTTCGATACTTTCATCAGAATTCCTCTTTATTTTCAACACCATTTATTACCAATGGCCTTTCGGCCAACAGGAAGATCTGACAGTTCCCACACACCATTATTGTGCATTGAATGCAACTCATCATTCATTGCACTGAGTCATTCTTCTCTTTATGCACTCTCAAGAGCTTTAATGTTAATTGGTTCATCTATCTCAGATGTAACCAAGTAACTCTCACCCTCTGAGAGTCCCCATCTCTTGGATTGTCTAGATTCCATCATTGATCTTCTCAACAGGGTTAGAGGTAATTGGGTTTCAAGCTCTTGTATATCCTCAACTCCCTCTTGAACAAGTCTACCCTCTTTTGGATCTTGTCTTCCAAGTTCCATCTTAATAGAAGCATCATTTGGAGTCACAACTTCTTGTTGTTGAGGTACTCCCTCTAGAGCAGGTGTACCTTGTGCAATCGGTACCATTAAGGTACTTGGTTGATCTTCCTTAAGGAGTGGGCCAAATTAGGTAATGTCATTCATTCACCAACTTTAAGAAACTTATTTTCCATGCAGTTGGCATTTTTGGCGTCAAACACCAAGCCATTCTTGTGACTTATATCCAAGAACACATACCTCTTAGATTCATTGCAGTATCCAAGGAAAACACACCTCTTTCCCCATGGACCTAACTTTACCAAATGATGGTCCAGAATATGCGCATAAGCTAAGCAACCCTAAATGTGCATGTAGCTCAAATTTGGGGACCTCTACTTTCATAACTCATATAGAGAATAATCAATGTTCTTGGTAGGCACCCTATTGAGAATGTGTACTGCACAAAGAAATACATCACTCCAATAGGTGATGTCCAAGTTGGTCTTAGCCATCATGGACCTAACCATATCCATGAGAGTTTCATTCTTATTCTCAGACACTCTATTTTGTTGAGGTGTCTAAGGAAGAGTGAACTCCCTCTCGATGCCTTTCATTTCACAAACTCTTCACCTCTATCTGTGCTTAAGGTCTTTATCTTCTTACCCAATTGGTTCTCAACCAAATGGACATACTTCTCAAAGTATGATAAGGTATTGGCTTTATTCTTAAGTAAGAACACATGGGTGAATCTTTTATATTCATCAGTGAATGTTATAAAGTATCTAAAACCATTTCTAGATTTTACTCTCATTGGTCCACACAAGTCAGAATGCACTAAACTTATTGCTTCTTCTCTTCTAGTGCCATGCCCAAAAGCCTTTCTTGTTTCCTTTCCTTCAAGGCAAGGTTGACAACTTGGTAAGATAACTTTGGTCAAGTATCCAAGCAAGCCATTATTAACTAAGCATTATTAACTAAGTATTCACACACAACTTGATGATCTTTCATAATAGTAACACTACTATTAGAAAATGTCAAGCTATAATTGTACCTGAACAAGCTACTTATAGAAAATAAATTTCTATAAATGTTAGGTACATAAAGTGTGTCCACCAGATAAACATAATATCCATTACAGACAGGGACTTTACAAGTCCCAATTCCAACTACTTCTAATAGTTTATTATTTTCGACCGAGACATGCTTGACACCTCTTGGGAGTTTCCTGAATGCCACGAACCAAGACTTGTCACGTGCTATTTGGTCTGTTATTCTTGAATCTACAATTCACAAAGAATTTTTCTCAGTAAGCAAAGTACATGATACAACATTTAGAAAAGAAGTAGAAGGTTTATGTACCTTTGAAGGACTTTAGCAATCTTTTGCAAAATGTTCTTTCTTGCCACAGTTAAAGCACTTGAGCTTAGAAATATCCCTTTTCTTCTTGAACTTTTTCAAGCTGGGTCCATTTACTCATCCTTTTCCCTTACCTTCACCTTAGCCACCTTTGCCAAACAACTTCCCTTTCTTCTTCCCCCATTTATTCTTGGAGGAAGTAAAGGTAACATATGCCTTGGAGTGGTCCTTGAGGTCCATAACCTCAACCTCAAGAAGGTGGCGGGCAATGTCATCAAATGAGTTGATTTGAGGATTGTGGCGTAAGTTGACCTTTATCAACTGTCACTCCTCATCAAGTAATGACCTTATAATAGCTTGAACTTGTTATTCACCAGTGAGGTCATGTCCTACCTTATGGTATGATCTGCCCTTTTGGCATAGTTCTCAAACTTTAAGATCATTGATATTTGTTTATCTATAGAAACATCACCAAACTTGGTCTTGACAACGTTCCAAATTTCTTTAGCACTCTCAAGCATTGAGAACTCAATTATGATGTCATCCACGATGATGGAGAGGAGAGTAACTCTACACAAGTTGTTCTTTTTATGGAAAGCCACATAGGCCACCCCATCCTCCCCATCCTGAGGTGGCAAGACCTCATTGGACAACACATCAAGTGTGTCTTGCTCAATTAAGATGAACTTGAACTTTTATTCCCATATAAGATAGTTCTCACCATCCAACTTAAGGTCGTTATTAAGTTCAACAACAACATTATTACATGTCATCTACAATGAAGCAAATCATATGTTCAATGTTCAATCATAAACAATAAGACTCAATATAGCAACAAGTGTATAAAACTACTTCATACATGTTCATACATGGCAATAGAGGTGCATATAGCACTCAATCAGAATCATACAAACATGTTTCCATAGTTTCATATACATGTTCATAATGAGCCTTTAAAGAATGTTCATATTCATGTCACTTATACATTCGGCCATATAACTTATACATGTGCCATTCATGTAATATAATCTTAAACTATAGTCTTTCAACCCCTTACTCATTATAAGGACATTCCCAGTGATGAGTGTCAAAACACGCACACTTTTATGTGGCATTTTCACACAATTCATACATCATTTTGTGCATAAATTGGCTCATTAGTGCATTCTACTTGTTATCTTCGATTATTTTATAGATGCAAGGGTGCAAGGTGAGATGGAGCTAAAATGATACAATTTGGAGGTTCGGGACTCAATTTAGCAGTTAAAAGACCAAGTCAACAAGTCTCGGGTCAAAGGGAGAGTATTGCAAGTCAAAGGAAGGAAATTGGAGCATTTTTTAGCTAAGGAGAATAAGCCGGCGCGCCCCTAAGGTTGTGAGTTGCGCTGAGCACTCTTAGCCGGCGTAACCCTAGCCCATCACGTAAAGTACCGTGTCCAGCCAAGAAGGAGGTTCGCGCCTTGCTATTTGGGCGGCGCCCCCACCTAGCGCCATCTTCATGCGACGCCCGATGGTGGAGCGTATTCTACATCAGATTTCTTCGGATTTACTTGCGTCGGCCCATGTTTTTAGGCCAAATATATCCTTAATGACCATTTTTGGGTGCCCAATATGTCTAGGGGCAATTTAGGATGTGATGTCAGTAATAAATAGACCTTTTAGGGTAAGTTTTAGGAGAAGAGAGTCAAAATTTTGAGATTGCAGCAGCCTTTGTCATCTTCTCCATTACTTTAAGGGTTGAAGTTCCCCTTAATGGTGTTCTTGGAGATTCCTCCAATATTGCTTCGTTAAAGGCTATTTCTTCTCCTTATCTTATCTAGTTACTATGTTTACTCATATGAGCATGTTGATTGTTGTAGTTAACATGTGTTTTAGTGAGTAGTTGTTTATGATCTTCTAGGGTTTGCTTACCTAGGAGGCTAGCTATCAT
>JBBYHH010695404.1:0-10048 GCA_038382905.1 Daphne laureola
ATTCCTTTCAATTTCTAACTTCATTTATTTCACCAAATGATCATTTAATACAATTAAACAACCAAAATAGTGAAAATTCACCAAAAATTGCTGATTTCCTGGGCTGCACCTCAAACTTTCAGTTTTAATTCAAAACCACCCTAAACCTTCCAAAAGTGTCATTTCTCATACTTAACCTTTATTTCCTTAATCAAAATACCATTTAACTTCATTAAATGACAGTTTTCCACCAAAACTCAAAATTAACCAATAAACATCAAACTTTCAGTTTTCTACCGAAATTTTTGGTTTTTACCCAAACCAAACCCAAACTTCCATCAACTTATCATATTAGCCCTTAAACTTTATTTCCTTCACTAATCTTTCATTTAATCCAAAGTTTAACAACCAAAACATCACAAAATACCCATCAAAGTTTCGGCCTCATTCAAACTTTCACCATATTCATTCCACTTCAACCACCAACTTTTATCCATCACAAACAACACCAAAACACTTAATCTTCCTGTAAATTTAACAAACTTCCACCCTAAAATCCAATATGATTTTTGGCCTCTTTCCAAAATCAACGTTCCCATGATTTTCAACCATCAATCCAAGAATTAAACATGCTCAACATATACCCAAGAACACAAATCAAGCATGCTTTCAACTCAAATACAAAGATATTCATGAACATGCTTTCCAATGAATTCCAAATCTTCAACAACTTAAGAACCATGAAGGATTTGAGCTTACCTCAACCAAATAGAAAGGATTGATGAAGAAATTTGGCCATAGTTTCCCTTCAATTTTTGGCTTCAAGAAGAGGGAAGAAAAGATGAATTAATTCAAGATTTCAACACTAAAATCTTACTAATCAACCAATGAACTCCTTTACCTTGATTAATTCTTGTTGAATCTTGTTCTTGGAGCTTAGATTGAGAGGAAATTGATGAAGAATCACCAAGGAAATGCTCCTTATGCACCGGCCAGACAAGGAGGAAGAGAGAGAAGTATTTCTTTTATTTCTTTGGTTACTAACTTGTCTTTCTCTTACTAACTTCAAATATTAACATATATCTTTACTAACTCTTAATTTCTTTTCATTTTCATGAGGATAATGTTCATGAATTATCCTCTTCCAAATGAATGAGGGCCCTTAGATGAGATTACATGTTAGATTTCCTCCCTTGATTCTTTGACACCTAACATAACATTATCCAAAAGTTCTTCCAACATATATTCCTTTTCCTTATTTTATCAATTTCCTTACTTCCTTCTTACTCTAACATTTGGCCCACATTTTAGGCCTAAAATTCACATAGACCGCTGGCCCAATGAACAAATGCCCAACATATATTTTTCCATCAACTTTCCTAAAATTACCATTTTACCCTCCGAACTAAGTTTTGGCAAAATGCACCGGGACTTATAAAATGTTATAAATTATTAAAATTCCATTCAATTGACCTCAAATAACCCATCAGAACATTCATTTCATTTATCAACATCACAATTATATAATAATCCAAGGTTCCAACAAAATTACAAACCAACCACCGGGAAAATACATAAAAAAATAATATAATTCTGGGGTGGGTGTAACATGTATTCTGTAAAAAATAGACTGAGTCTGGAATTTAAGAAAAATGGAAAGACTAGGGTTGTGGTGAACAGTGAAGAGGGATGTGGCTGGTGTCTTACATCAAGGCTCATAACTAGAGGTCCTAAGTGCCAAGTCATAAGGTATTTTGATGAGCATCAATGTTGCCTGGGCACAAGGCTGAGGTTTGCAATAGCTGAGTTGATTACAGTGGCATATGTACCTATAATCAGATCTCAGCCAGATATTAGTTTAGGAGCTGGAACAAAATAGGGGCATTCGAGTCATTCTACTGTTCAAATTAAAAAATAACAGTGAAATTGATGATTGTTTGGACGGAATAACTTAAACAGGATAAAAAACACAACATTAGGATAACATTAGGACAAATTCTTAAAATGGGACTAGAATAGAACACGTGGAATAGTTAAGGGACTAAAAATAGACTTTACTCGTAAGCTAAAGTCACTAAGAGTCTATGTCAAAGAATCTCACACTAAGTAAAAACTTAGACAACTTGCTTACATTCTTTCTTTTGGTCGCATTTCATGGACATGAAACTTTAGGAACACATCCTTGATGAACATATTCTTCAAGGAACTCAACTTAGGGAACACATCCCACAAGTCCCATATGAACACTAATTCAGTAGTTTACCTACAACACTCCCACTCAGAATGATGTCCACTAATGTGGAGGGGTGTGTCATTTTCTCCATCTGAAAACACCATTAGTGTATTCCCTTTAAAAAATAAATAGGAAGACATGTCACAAACCATGGAATATCACTAAGTAAGCCCTAGCTTACTTCAATCATAGGCTAGGATGTATGATGGTCATACAAACATGATAAACTTGTTAATCTCATCTTGATTTTAACGAAATCAATGTGACATATAGCTAAGGTGTCTTATGTTGCTTCAAGACTCTTACTCAAAAGTATAACCCAAGGAACATATCCCACAAGTTACATGTTTCTAAAGAAATAATATACTTCGAGTCCTTAGTTGTCTCATCCCTAATCCACCCAAGATTAAGGGTGAAAGAATTTTGTGAGAAAGTCTTTCTAATGCCTATATTTAACATGTTCTAATTTTCGTTATGTTACATAAGATTGAACAAAGAATGTTATGATAGACAAACAACTTTATTAATCGTTCAACATATCTTAAAAAACATGTGTGACATCCAAACGTATTGAACTACAATCTAACATACTCTAATCTATGTAGACCTATTGCTCTAACATGACGAGCAAACACAAGTGGAGGTAATGGCTTAGTGAGAGGATCTGCCACCATAAGATCTGTAGAAATATACTCTATCTTAATTTCACCATCTTCAATTGCATCCCGCATAAAATTGTATTTCATGTTAATATGCTTGGTCTTTCCATGGTACTTGGGATCTTTAGTGTAAGCCATGACCGCCATACTATCACTATAGATGGTAATATGCCTTTGTACTTTAATCTGAGATTCCAAGTTGAAGAACCCAAGCCAAAGAGCCTCTTGTAGAGTCGAGGCACATGAAATAAACTCATCATCCATTGTACGCAATGTTGTACAAATTTGTCTCTTGCTACACCAAGTAGTTGCGCCACCATTTAGAATGAATACATATCCACTTATAGATTTGTTAGAGTCTTTATCTCCACCCCAGTTAGCATCAGAATAACCATGTAAATCAAGCTTGGTGCCTTGATAACATAGCCAATAATCTTTGGTCACCTTAAGGTACCTTAGAACCCTCTTAAGGCTTTTCCAATGTTGCATTCCAGGGTTGGAAGAATATCTAGCTGGTAAGTGTTGAGTGTGAAAACACGTACACATTTCCATAGTATTTTAGACCATAAATCCATCATTTGAGCTTAATTTTGTTTATTTAAATGCACTTTGCTTATGAATTCCTAATAATTGTAGGTGTATCAATGCAAAGGTGAAATGTAGATCAACAAGCTTTAATCAAGTACTCGGTAAAATTATGAAGAAGTTTTAGATCAAGTGTTGAAGTCTCGGGTCCATCGGAGGAGTAGAAGTCAAGAAAAAGAGCTGGAGGGACCCAATTCAACATTTGGAGAAGTTTGAGGTCAATTGGGCTTTAATAAAATGCATAAAATGGAGTTTTTGGGGTGTTTCCATGACCCTTAGTGTGACCCGAGATGATATCGCATGACACCCCTGATGCTAGCTTCATTTTTGGTGTAGGGGTGCTCATTTGCTTAGTGTGACCCCCTCGCGCATCTCTTCTCAACGGTAGACACCAATGTCAAATGATCATATATCCTTTATCTGAGCTCCAAATTGGGTGATTTAAAATGCTAAATTGAAGTTTCAAAAGAGAGATTTCCAACAAGACTAATTTCAGATCATTTGTAGGTATGTAGTATCCGATAAATCATTTTGCAGATGGGATGTTCAAGATGACTCTCAAAGGGGCGGCCCGACCTTATCTTGCGCGACCCCTGACAAAGGGGTGCGACCCCTAATAAGCCAGCGTGACCCCCAATGGGTGCGACCCCTAATAAGCCAGTGTGACCCCTGACAAAGGGGTGCGACCCCTACCCCTAATAAGCCAGCGTGACCCCTTGATAGTGAATGTTCCTCTGGGTTTCCATAAAGTTTCCAATTATTTTCTCCAAGTGTGGGCTTCCATATGAGCCCAAAATACCCTTAATGTGCTTGTAATAGACATATTATGTTAAGAGGTATTTTAGGGACTCACTTTTAGTATAAAGAGGAACATATCTTAGGTTTTTATCATCAAGGATTTCAGAATTGAGGAAAGCTACGAATTTCCAGCAAACTTCTCCTATTTGAAGCTAGGGTTCTATCCCTTCAACTTCCGTTTATGAGGGGTTGAAGGGATAACTTGTGGATTCTACTTCTATGTGTGATTTCTACTCATTTTATTCTCTTTACTACATCTAATCTTTTCTATTGATGCATGTATAAGCCAAATTACAGAATTGATAGAGTAACGAAAGATTCTATGTCTTAGTGCTCACCTAGCTTAGGACTTGTATCTCTTATTTCCTTCTTGATTGTGCATCGATAGCGATCTCTTGAGCGTATTCCATCATAACATGCTTTCTTGTTGTACACTTGCATTTGCGTGTCACCATGTGTTCAATGAAATGCCCGAGAGGGGTTCCATTGAATAGACGAGCGATCGGTTGATGGGAGAGTACACAGAGTCCGAGAGGGCCTGAGAAAATATCATTGGTGGTGAATGTTAGGTGTTGCCCACACCTGTAAAGGTGCGCAACTCGACCACAAGAGTGGTGAGGTAAGGGCGGCCTTTATAGGGCGGTGGATCGCGTATTCGAGAGGAGTGCGGGATAATTGTGGTAACACAACTCATGGATGATCAGAGACTTGTAGTGTGATTATTCATTGATTTTTTGTGATTTGTTCATGTCTAGGATGTTAGATTTCCATATCTTGTTGGATTGCATGTTTGTCTTGATCTTGCGATGATTCCATGCTTATGTGTCTTAGATCCCATTCCTTGTGGATCAGAGGTTCGATTGCGGAGAGTTAGAGATGACCTCCATGAATTGAGCTATGAGCTAGTATCATGTTTACGACATACTCCCTCCGTCCACAAAAAAATGGCCCATTTGTTTCGATAGTCTCGCAGTATTAAATCTATGATTTATTTTTATGAATGTTCAGACATTTAAAATTAAATATTTCATATGTATATCATAATTTGACATCTAAATTTTCTAGATATTTTTTTCCTAATTTTTTTTAAACTATTTATCTTTGTTAAAATTTGAGTCAAATATTGAACTTTGAAAAAAAAAGGGCCAATCTTTCATGGACGGAGGGAGTATTATATAGGCACATGCATGTTATTAGAACCCACATATACCCACAAGAGCTCGTAGTTGTGAATTCCACAGGTGCTACTTCATTCCCTCATTGATTTCCTTGATTTCTTGCTTGCATCACCATATTCTCTATCATTTCTTGCCATCTCCTATGTTGTCCGCGTGCATTTCATACTAGATTAGTTGCATTTGTCACATTCCAAACACTAGTAACTTAGGCGCTCTGATTCCTTTGGGTTTGATCCCTCATTCTTGAGCCATTATACTATGATTGACATTGTTAGGACTAAAATGAAGTGTTTATAAATGTATTTGATTGTTATTGCTTGAATCTGTGCTTGATTGTATTATACACCAAAAACCTAACATCAAATTGGTGTCATTTCCGGGGAATTAACTTTAAGTCTAGGTTGCTAGTGTGTTTTATGTGTTTGTATTTCTTGCATTTTCTTCCATTTTAGTTGTTAGTGCTTATTTATGCTTTTTATTTTGTTTTCCCCTTTTGTATGTAACGTTTTTTTGCTATTGATGGTACACCATGATGTGTCCTTGTGGGAGATCTACCATGATCTATTTTCAAAAAACATGGCTGAAGTTCAAGGGTTGTGGCAAAATGGGTAGCAAGCTAGATGGTGGGAAAGTGGCTCCCAAAATCAGCAAGTGTTCAACATTTGGGAGCCATAATTTGAGAGTTCTAGTGCAACCCCACATGAGCACTCCTTTGTTGCATTATCCCTGCCTTAATTACACCATCAAGACTAACTGCACGTGGTTGAAAACATGATGGAATAACTTTTGGAGAAAGTGTAGCGAATGTGTTCAAGAGAGGCGGTGATGGCCACAAGAGACCACCATCCACAATTCTACTTCATTGAGCCTCAAGCTCAAGAAAGATCCTCTTAGGATGATTTATGGGCACGGGTTGAACATGTTTGTCACTTGATTGAAGCGGGCAATAAGAAGTATGAAGTAGAAGACACTTTTCACAAAGTGGTTTGTGACCTAGAAGCCATTCAAGCATCAACAAATCACATGGAGACATTACTAGAACAAATGGCCCAAGACTTGTACCTTTTACAACAAGAAAGTGGTCATGAGGTGCAAGTTGATGCATCATTTGAAGAAGGACAACCCTTGGAAGATCTGGCTCAAGAAAGAGAGCACCCACCTTTAGAGCTCACATTTGAGGTGTTTTGTCAACCACAAGGTGAATGGGACAATGAGCTATTTTAGAACATCCTAGAGCTAGCTAGAAAACCCATCGAGCACTGTTCTCAAGAGATCCAAGTGGAGTATGTTGAGATCTTCCCGATGAACAACTGTAAGGTTGGATGGAGAGCTATATTGAGAAGTCCGCCATCGAAAGCCCCCAAGAAGAGCGATTTGATGGATCTTAGAAGGAATCACCCACAACAACTGCATCTTGTGGATGAAAAAAGACCGAAAGGAGTCACGTGACTCTCTTTCATGGTTTTCCTAATCAAGGGCGTTAAACGTGATGCTTCTAAGAGGCATCCAGGTGGTTACTTGTAAATAAGTGATCTTCACAATTTTGTGTAAATAATTTGTACTAGCACACTTTGGAGTTTATTTTTAGGTACAAGGGAAAAAAATTCAAGTTTGAAGAGGTTGGGCATCAACACTTAGAAGAAAAATGAAGAAAAACGGAGAGCAAGCCATTTTGGGAGTTCTGATGGTTGCACAGCGCGACCCCTCATGACCCTGTGTGACCCCCCAAGGTCTCACTGAAGGGCGCGACCCCTACTTGGCGTGACCCCTGACTGGTCAACGTGACCCCCAATGCACCCCCTGGAGCTTGTACTCCTTACGCGCTCCTGGTTGCTCCCCCTAGGGTCACGTTGCCTTGTTGGAGCACCCTCACACTGAGTGAATTATTGCTTCTCCAAATGGTGTCCAAAGCACCCAAGTGTTCCCAAACCTCAATTTTTAGGTGGTACCAAGCATAAAAACCACTCTTCATCATTCATTCATCATTTTCAAGAGCAAGATTGGTAAAAGCCTATAGCATTTTCTTGAGGACATTGAGGTATTATCTTTCTTTGTGCTTAATTGTTAGTTTAGAGACTTCATAGTATCATGTGACATCTTGCACCTTGCTATGCTTTCTTTGCATTATTGATTGATGATGATTAGGTACTTGAGCACGTGATTCAACTTTTCCCATCTTTTTGAGACTTATTGATAGACATAAGAGAGCATGACCATTTTGTACATACACTGACTTTTTCATGCATACCTCTCTTATACATTTTAAAACATGCTCATGTGTGTACCATGCCTTTACATGTGACTGGTGTACTTCACACTTTGTATATACATGATCACTAACTAGTCACACACCCGTATTTTAGAGTCTTCTACACTTGTACATTCTTACACTTACAAGACTCTAGAAATTGTTTTTCTTGAAGATTTTTCTATAACATTATGTGTCTTGAAAATGAAGGCTCCTCGCATTCTTGGATACTCCAGGGATGTTTTAATATGCCCTCACCTTCACAAGGTATAAGGGGCCTAATTAGCCCCTGAGGTACTATCTTCCAACTCTCCCTCCTTATTTCCCTTTCCTATTCGCATGAGGAAATGCTTCAATTTGGGTTTGGGGGGATTTACACGTATATCTTGTGGGGAGTGGATTATATGCCTTTTTGATGGTTTTAGAGTCTTTAACACACCATACAATCATCTAGTTTTCATTTTTAGGATGTACATAAAAATTTAAATTTTTTAAAATAAAATCACCAAAAACAAGTACTTTTGAGTTAATAATGGAAAAACTAAAACTTTTGTGAGTAGGTGTATATAGAAAATCAAGAACTTTGTATGTTGTCAATGATGGGATAACTTGTGAAATGCTTAGTTTGAGTTCTATTATAGACGAATCTTACTTACTTGAAAGTCCTGTGAACATTGTGTGATTCTTTACTATGAGAGTTGTATAGTGTAAATTAGGGATAATAGTAGTCTTGAGCATAAAAAGCTTCAGATGAGGAGAACCTGAAGCCTACATTAATAGTAACTGTAGGAAACTCGATTTAGCTAATCTTTTGAATGAGTATTGCTTGGTGGGTACCTGATATCTGTACCTGAAGCTTGTTGTAGAAATGAAGGTATAGAGGTCTCACAACTCTAGCCCGCTCGATTCAAGGGTAAAATTATGGTACAAATATGCGTTAAGTCATACCTTAGGGTGGTTGAGCCCGGGATGATACTTAGACATGTTTTTAGCTACACCATATTCAAGTCCTATAGTCCATCTCTTAGGTTCCCATTTTAAGTGCTTAGGTAACCATCCTCACACTTAGAAAAAGAAAATGGGTGTAAAAGCAGAAAAACACCCGAAAAAAGAGAGAAAAATAGAAAAGGAAGGAAAAAATGTGTAAAAACATAAAAATTCCAAAAAGCGAAAGTGAATGAAAGGTCACAATGTCGAAAAATAAAGTGAGAGTAGTGAGAAATAAAAAGTGTGTAGCAATGAAGCAAGCCACATACACTTGCTAAATCTTGTGGCCAAACAGAGACTATGGGAGTCTAAGTTTTCCTTAAGAAGTAATAAGTGCTCAAGGTCTATGTGCTTCTCCGATATCTCTATACAATTATACTTGCAATTCTTCATACTTTGTTCACTTGTATCTTTTATAAAGGGTAGGTTTTTCTTTAAGAGTACTTAGATTAAGATGAATTGTGTGCTCCTAGATTTCAGACACATTCTGATTCTGTGTAGATTTACTTACACTAAATTGCCTTTTTGGTAAATATGTAGGTGGTTAGTTTAGGTGTCTTTGATTCTTTATTTTCCTAGATGCTTGTGTTTCTAGGGACTAGCAACGTTTGGCTTTGGGGGTGTGTTGAGTGTGCAAACACGTACACATTTCCATAGTGTTTTAGATAATAAATCCATCAGTTGAGCTTTATTTTGTTTATTTAAATGCACTTTGCTTATGAATTCCTAAGAATTGTAGGTGGATCAATGTAAAGGTGAAATAGAGATAAAAAGGCTTTAATCAAGTGCTCGGGATAGTTATGAAGAAGTTTTAGATCAAATGTTGAAGTCTCAAGTCAATCGGAGGATCAAAAGTCAAGAAAAAGAGCTGGAGGGACCCAATTGAACATTTGGAAAAGTATGGGATCAATTAGGCCCTAATAAAATGCATAAAATGGAGTTTGGGGGTTGTTGGCATGACCCTTGGCACGACCCCACGCGAGCCCCTTGAGGCTAGCTTCATTTTTTGCACTGGGGTGCTCATTTGCTCAGCGTGACCCCCCCTAACGCAGCTTTTCTCAATAGTAGGACATCAACTCCAAATGCTAAATTGAAGTGCCGAAAGAGAGCTGTCCAACAAGACCAATTTTAGTTCATTTACAGGTCTGTAGCATCTTGTAGAGCGTTTGCAAGATGGGATCTCCAAGATGACTCTCAAAGGGGCGGCGTGACCCCCAAAAAAGGGGCGTGACCCTTCCTAAGCCAGCGTGACCCACTGATGGTGAAGGTTCCTCCAGGTTTCCCTGAAGTTTCCAAGTATTTTCTCCAAGTGTGGGCTTCCATATGAGCCCAAAATACCCTTACTGAGCTTGTAATACACATATTATGTTAGGGGGTATTT
>JBBYHH010695415.1:0-28444 GCA_038382905.1 Daphne laureola
AGTGTGAAGGTCTGTGACTTACGACGCATGGGTTGGCAAGATGGTTAGCCATGAGCGTCTGAGCCACTAACCGGACCGCATGGTCGTAACAATCTCCCTCCAAACGAACCTTCTCAAGACACTAGAATCATAAAAATCAATTAAATAAGAAAAATTGGCATAATTTTTCCTCTCTCTACACACACATTTCCTTAGTAGTTGAAGGACGTCGTAGTTTTTAGGGAGAAAAGATAATTTTATTACTGATCTTTTAAAAATCTATTATTTTACCACTAATTTTTTTCCAGGGTAAATATGCCACAAATGTTTCATTTTAGAGGTAAATTAGACATTATTGAGCCAACGGTGAAACGTTACATAACCGAATCATTAACTTGAAAGGAAAAAATATCTCCCAACATTTTCTGAACCTCCATCAGATCGACATTAGTCTTTTTCTTACTCAACCAGTTTCAGAACATCACCAATCGTAACAGACCCACGACAGAAAACATGACTTTACCGACCTCAATTCAGTTGAAAAAGGATTTGATCCGTCACGCTCGAGTCACTGATATGTTCCCCGATCTCTGGCGCATTTTTTGTGACTACCTCTGCCTCCAAAGTTGTTGATTGCTTCATGACCGGACGTCTGTGGCAAACTTACAATTTTAACAAATTATTGATGACATTTTTACCAAAAAAAAAAGAAGAAACAGATTAGTGGTGAAATGAGAGATTCTGAAAATGTTAGTGGCTAAATCACCATTTCTTCCTAGTTTTTAATTAAAGAGCGAGTGACTACTTTCAACGTCGTCGTTTTAATCTTTTCGACTTTCCTACATACAGTGCCGGACGGAGCGGCGGTGATAGGCAGACCAAATGGCCACGAAGTCGGCGAACTCGAACAGCGCGTTAACAGAGACGCGCTTCTCCGACCTCAAGCCGCCGCTCTCGGAGGTGGTTCTCGAGGCTCTTTCTAACTCCGGCTTCGAGCTCTGTACGCCGGTTCAAGCGGCGACGATCCCATTGCTTTGCAGCTACAAGGATGTGGCAGTCGACGCCGCCACTGGTTCTGGTAAAACCCTAGCTTTTGTTGTGCCTCTCGTCGAGATTCTTCGCCGGTCCTCCTCCCGGCCCAAGCCTCACCAGGTCTTTTACTGCTTTTTCGTCTGTTTTCTTGCTTTCTTTCAGCTGTGTAGTAACTGTGTTAGTTCAGAATTCTGGGGATTGAGCTCCCTATACTTGTTCTCTGCAGGTAATGGGCATAATTATATCTCCTACGAGGGAGCTTTCTTCGCAAATTTATAGTGTCGCACAGCCATTTATTTCGACCTTGTCCGATGTCAAGTCCATGCTTCTTGTGGGAGGGGTGGAAGTGAAGACGGATATGAAAAAAATTGAGGAGGAGGGCGTGAATTTGTTGATTGGAACACCTGGTAGGCTATCTGACATAATGGAGAGGATGAATGTCTTGGATTTCCGTGAACTGGAGGTATATTTCCATTCTTGCTCCAGTTAATGGCTCTGGAGTTACTTAAGAGATTTCGGGTTTTTCACTCACTAAGCGCATTTAGTTGCTGTTTTAATTGAAATGGAGATAGTAGACAGTGATGCGGGAGTGTTTTCTTAGGAAAAAAATTGTTTGATGCAACTCAGTTGGCCAACTGTCAGCTGAACTCGCTGTTTAGCCTCCCTAAATGCATTGTTTGACAACTAAGTTGCCTCCATGAAGTGTGATTATTTCAAATGGGCTTTGCAGATGTTTGTGCAAAATAGCTAATCATAAACTTAGTGGTTTAGGAATATTCTTTACTGTTGTTAGAAGCCAATTAGAAACATGCTGCCTGAACTTGTTAGTGGAATGAAAGATGTTAAGGAATGTTGGAGATGAGAGGAAGAAGTGTTCTGGTCCTTCTGGTAGAGATGTGATAGGCGCTGTACGACATGCTGGAGAGCAGCTGAGATAAAAACGTCTAAGTTAATAAAACAACCGTGTCAGATTCCAGTTTATTTGTATGCTCCCCTTTTTATGAAGGTTGCTATGTACTGATTTTCAAGTCATGGTGATGCTAGGTCTTGATCTTAGATGAGGCTGATAGGCTACTGGATATGGGATTCCAGAAACAGGTAAATTATATCATATCACGCTTGCCCAAGCTTCGTAGGACTGGGCTTTTCTCAGCAACACAAACTGAAGCAGTTGAAGAGTTAGCGAAAGCAGGGCTAAGAAATCCAGTGAGGGTTGAAGTCCGTGCAGAAATGAAATCAAAAGATCCAGCCGCATCGCAACAGTTAGTCTCCTCAAAAACACCTTCAGGCCTTCAGCTTGAGGTATAACATCTGACCATGTGAAATGGTTTGCTGGCCTGGATTTTCTTTCTCTGTATTTCCAGTTCTCTTCTCAGATTACTAAATCCTCTACCTGATGCTGCTTGGACAATGTTAAAACTTCTTTTGCTATATATGAACTCTTGTATGACCATGTGCAATCATCTTTGTTCCTATTCGCTTTCCACTTGTTAAGTTTATATTTCCTTAGTTGATACTCCATAATATACCATATATTATCATGGAGGTGTGCAATTCTTTGTCATAGAGCAATATTCTCGCTATTTTGGTGCTTTCATGGTTGGCGTGGCAGTTAATGGCTTTGTTATAGGTTAGCTCTATTTTGTCTCAAGACATTGTAAGATCTTTCTGGGGAGGAGATTCTCCTATGTATTGATGGGTTAATACTTAATTTTAGTAATATTGTTTTGGGGTCACAAGGCACGTTGTGAAAAATAGGCTTATGTTTGCTGATGAATTGGAGATCAATATTGTTCATAGTTTCTAGGCATCCTCTTGCTACCTTTTGAATATGAATTTTCCTCATGGAAAGAAAAATGTATGTAATCTCCATCTTTATGAAATAATCATTATAGCAACTCTGCCTGTGGTTAGTTGCATTTTATTGTGAGTGCAACTTATGATCAAGTTTGCATCTTCCTAATTTGTATTTACTCTTGTTTCTGTAGTATCTGGAATGCGAAGCAGATAAGAAACCATCACAGCTTGTTGACTTTCTTGTAAAGAACAAATCGAAAAAGTTAATAATGTAAGTGTATGTAGAAAATCTCTCACGGTTTGGCGATTTCATAATTATATCCAAAATTGGTGAATTGTTCTTCTTTATACTCACAGATACTTCATGACGTGTGCTTGTGTTGATTATTGGGGAGTTGTTCTTCCATGTTTCACTGCACTAAAGGATCTCTCTTTGATTCCTCTGCATGGAAAGATGAAACAGGTAGAATTTAAGATTCGAGCAAAGTACTAATTTTTAGAAGCTCATTACTCTCATTTGTCTGATACCTCTGCTCCTTTCTGGGTGCATTCAGAGTGTTAGGGAGAAAGCATTAGCTTCATTTACTTCTCTTTCAAGTGGAGTTCTCCTATGTACAGATGTTGCAGCACGTGGGCTGGACATTCCAGGTGTTGACTGTATAGTGCAGGTAGTTTATCTTGTTATGTACTTTTACGTTTTAATCACTTTCTGAAGCCTTCTTGGTAAACATGATTCTTCTGTTTCATTGGCAGTATGACCCCCCTCAAGATCCAAATGTCTTTATCCACAGAGTTGGTCGAACTGCTAGGTTAGGCAGAGAAGGAAGTTCTGTTGTTTTTCTAATGCCAAAGGTTTGGAGTTCAAATCAGATACTTGTGATTTTTAGCTATTTAGATTTTCGATTTATGTTTATAATTTTGAAATAACATCTATTGATATATACAATGCAATAGTTGGGAGCCATGATGAAACCTGGGATACATTCTGTACATTTGCAGGAGGAAGCTTATGTAGAGTTTCTGCGCATAAGAAGGGTTTTTCTGCTAGAGAGAAGCTGTATTGATGATGTTCCTGATGTTGTTCCTCAGGTTAGTAAAACCTGGGCGGCAGATGCTACTTTGTCATGTGTATATGTTCACATGTGCCTCTTTGCTGTCTTTGTTGTCTACTCACATATTCTGTACTTACTCTTTTCTTATTTTAGCGGTGTTGTTTTAGCTAGGTTTTACTATGTCTTTTAGTTCTTGTTCCCATCGCTCAAAGTTTATGGAAAATCCGGCACATATTGTTTGTCTTATTCTGTTACAAGTTATGATTGTGAAAATCTGTTTCATTGAGATTTTTGGTCATTTTGCTTTCTTGTTTAAGATGCGCTCTGCAGCAATGAAGGATCGTGATGTGATGGAAAAGGGAGTTAGAGCATTTGTTTCCTACATCCGTGCCTACAAGGAGCATCATTGCTCGTACATATTCAGGTATTGACTATGCTCAATATCTATCTTTGTGTTTTTTTATTCTCCTGTCTTATTTTCTTGTTTAACAGATGGAAGGAACTTGAGATCGGAAAATTAGCCATGGGTTATGGTTTGTTGATGCTTCCATCTGTGCCTGAGGTTAAGCAACAGTCCCTTTCAATAGAGGGTTTCTCCCCCGTCGAGAACATCAATCTGGAGCAGATAAAGTACATGTAAGATACCTGTAAACTATTTGGTAATATAGGAGTAGTACTTTCAAGTATGCAACTAAAAAAGTAATGAGGGGAAGAAAGCAAAGAGAAATATTTATGGGTGATTAGCTGATGAATTGGATTTTCTTTTGTTCTTAAAAATTTGTTTATTTCTCACTAATATATAAATTGCGTAGCACACCAAGGTAAGTAATCTAATCCAAAATGCATCAACTCTGGATCATCTCATCATCATCAGCACCTTAATCCCAACTACGTTGGGTCGGTGGCATGAAATTTATAGTAGCAAATAATTGTCAATAAGTAGTTGATACTACAAATTCATGCAAAATCATACTGGCAAAGTTTTACGCCGGATGCCCTTCTTGTCGCAACTTTCTTTCGAAGGAATAATGAGATGAAAATGTGATTAGTAGTTTGACTTGGCTAATATGATTAGTGGTTTCTGAGCCTGGTATTCTTGTAACCATAGGGATAAATCTCGTGAGAAGCAGAGGAAAAAGAATTTGCAGGTGAAAAAGGAGAAGCAGAAAGAGCAGCATAATAAAAAGCAGCAGCAGAAGCCGTTGAAGGCGGCTCCTGATGCAGCAGCAGTAAGAAAGAAGACGGCAAAACAGAGGCGTGCGACGCAAACGGTTGACGATGAAGAGGAATTAACGAGAGAATACCGTCTGTGGAAAAAGCTGAAGAAGGGAGTTATTGATGAAGATGAGTATGCAAAGCTGACTGGAAGTGAGGACTTGCTTTGAGGTGCATGATTTAGACAATAAATAGTAGTATGGGGAGGAGTAGAGTTATTTATGCAAAGTTGCTTGCTGGCCCTTTGTTTTCCCTTTGTCCTCATTTACAGTTTTGCTATTTGGATACTTGTTTCAGAAACTATGAAAACCAGAACTTATACAATTGTCTTTTTACTGTCAGTTCATCATTTTCTGCCGTGGGGCTAAAGGCAGCTCTTGGGTTTCTAATGGTAAAATTGAAGTCAAGTCTTCGGCATCCTTTTTCCACACGTTGGGGATCTGCTTGACTGAGAAAAAAAACAGGTACGTGATGACCAATGCCATAAAAGTCAGGACCTTTTAGAAGAAAAAAGGTCCGAACTTTTTTAGAATTTATGAAAAAAATCAAAATTTTCATTTCAAATGCGTAATTGGTTTTTAGGTGATAAAAAATCTTGATTATCAAAATTATAAAAACTCTAATATTAAAATAAAGAATTTTAAAATAAAGTTTTGGAGAATTTTTTTTAAAAAAAAGGAAGTAAAATGAAATACGCATAAAAAAGCGTAAAACTTGAAAAATATTAATATCAAAATTGTAAAAAAATCTGATTTTTACTCCATTTTATTTTTGGAACAGAGTAGCAACGTCAGTGGTAACATGGGCAGTGCAGTGGCACCAAAGGAAAGGACAAAGCACTCCGGCCTGAGCACAAGATTACGGAATCTGGTCGGTTTTTTAACTTTTTCAGCAACGACGTCCCACTTTCCGACATGCCTCCTCCGCATGAAACGTTGCTGTACACCGTCCTCCCATTTATCCGCTCACATATTCTACGCAGAGCCTTAATCACCTTCTACAATCTCCTCAAATCAGCCCTCAAGAAGCTCACTTCACTCCTCACCAACATGACCCACAAGTCAACCGCCGGCGACGATCCCTCCCCGCCGCCGCCACCGTCGTTCGATCCGTCGGAGCCTTCCATTCCGGTATCCTACCCTATCAAGACGCTCGAGGAGCTCAACGCCCGATCCTACTTCCACTCCTTCCACTACCCTTTTAACAGGTCATCGGTCCCGCTCCAGCCCGCCGGCGACGGGTCGCAGCTGCCTGACAGGCCCAGGATTCTGGTCTGCCACGATATGCAGGGTGGTTACGTTGATGACAAGTGGGTCCAAGGCGGCGGCAACGCCGGCGCTTATGCTATCTGGCACTGGTACTTGATCGACGTATTCGTCTATTTCTCTCATAGTTTGGTCACTCTGCCGCCTCCTTGCTGGACTAATACTGCTCACAGGCATGGAGTTAAGGTTACTTTCACACACACAGTCTTCCTTTTTATTATTGTTGCTATTGCTTGAAATCTGGGTTCTATTGAGGATTCATCTTTCTGTTCATATCTGATTGAAATATGTGCTTCATACCCGCTTGGAATAGGAATTATTTCACACAACCCACAAACAATCACATATAGCTCATAATTTTTAATTTTTTCCCTTTTTCCCCCTCTACTTTTTAGTACCCTAACTATTTCTATCAAATTTAGCAAATTTGATCTATATGAATTCAAGTCAAACGTTTGTCACTGAAACAGTGGTAGTAATAGTTAAAGAGTTATTGGTTATAGTAGCTGTATACCATGGTTCCCGCTTTGGCATAAGCTTTGCTGAAGATGCTCATTTGAGGGTTGTTGGGAATTCCGGCTTTTTTTCCCCCTGGTTATCGTTGTAATCTGTGTATCAAAGTGGGAGGGGCTGCAAATTCTAATTGTTCTTTCTTTATTGGCTCTGGAACCTAAGGTATTAGGGACGTTCATCACGGAATGGGATGAGGGGAAAGCTATTTGTAACAAACTGCTTGCAACAAAGGAGTCAGCTCAAGAGTCTGCTGAACGCCTGGTTGAGCTTGCAGTTGCTTTAGGCTTTGATGGTTGGTTGGTGAGTTTTATTTGTCACTTCTACATTTGAAAGAATCAGGAAGTGCAGGAGAAGTACTCTTTTTATAATTTATAGTAACCAACTTTTTGTTCTCTCTCTCTCTCTAGCCACGAGATTTGTTTCAGCAACTTTTCTTCGCCTGGAAGTTCTAATGAGATGGAGAAACTTGCTGAATTTCAAATTCATGCACACTAGCATCTGACCCCTTTGTATAATGGGAGGAGAGGAACTGGATATTGATTTTTTTTTTTTTTTTTGCACCATCTTATGTAAACTTGCAAAGTGGTTAAACTTTATAATTTCTGCTCTTTGTTTCCTGCAGATTAATATGGAAGTTGAACTAAATGTAGGACAGATTCCCAATCTAAAAGAATTTGTGAGCCATTTGACTCGAACAATGCATACTTCACTGCCTGGATCTTTGGTGATTTGGTTCATATCAATACACTCTGTATTCTAAGTTGATAAGATGGTGCATCGATGTGAATATGCTGAACTTTCTTAAATATTTGGTGGGGCAGGTATGATAGTGTAACAATTGAAGGACAGCTTGACTGGCAAAATCAACTGAATGAAAAGAATAAACCGTTCTTTGATGCTTGTGATGGCATTTTTGTGAACTATACTTGGGAGGTAATACTTTGTATTGAAATACTCCATATGTACCTTAATCACACACTCATTGATCGGATCATCGTTTCTGTACTATCCAGGAAAACTACCCCAAGCTTTCGGCTGATGCTGCTGGCAACAGAAAGTTTGATGTTTATATGGGGATAGATGTTTTTGGAAGGAATACTTATGGCGGTGGACAATGGAATGTGAGTTATTGTACTTATTGGTGGGGTTTATGAAAACTTCTTTTAATGGAGAATTTTCTGATGTACATTCTAACAAAATTATTTTCACTTCAGTTTGACAACCTTCTCATGTAATTTTTTTTTTTTTTAGTAAGAACATTGGAAACAGAGTTTGCTAAATGCATTGCTAGGAACAGTTCCTCTTTGCTGCCATTTTTTCTCTCCCTTCTTTTCTGTCCCATTTGCCGTATTTGTTTCAGATAAATTAATACTTTATTTTCTATCTCTTAAGTGAACAGACTGCATTTTCCTGATTGGTAGGCATGTTTTATGAAGACCTCAAATCACGCATAGTTTCCTGGAAAATATATATTTTGATACCCTTCTTATTTATAATGCATGTAAATCTTTTCTACACAGCAAGGTTAAATTTGAATGAGATTGAAAGTTTCCTGCTACAGCTATAACAAGTCTTTTACTACCAGACAGATGTTGCACTTGAAGTTATAAAGAAAGATGATGTTTCAGCGGCCATATTTGCTCCTGGATGGTTATACGAGACAAACCAGCCCCCTGATTTTCAGACTGCTCAGGATCGGTACTGAACTTTTATCGTTCGTTTCTTCGTCCATGAATTTCTGACATCTGTTGCTGTTGCAACCTGGTTGACTCCGAGATTTTGCTTCTGCTTTCCTATTCTTTATCTCTACGATTTTACCTCTTCTTGATTATATCAACGTTGTTCATTAGCTTGCAATCATTCCCTTGTGATCTGCTATAGATTTGTGTGCTGTTGTCAGTTGTCATTTAGAAAATAGGTTTAGATATCTTCTAATCAATTAAGCATAGGAAATAAGAAATGCACATGCATATGTTTGTCTATAATGGCAAATTCATCCCATCTTTGCTGTTCAAGTTACCTGAATATCCTTCCATTTTAACTTTCATGTTAAGTTGGTGCTCTTGTAAGCTGTAATTGAATTCATTTTAAGTCTGTATGCTTCATATTATGTACTCTGGTTTTTCGCAGTTGGTGGGCCCTTATTGAGAAGTCATGGAGAATTGTGCAGAATTACCCTAAAGCATTACCATTCTACACAAATTTCGATCAGGTGCAACTGCATGCTTCCTTCATTTTTCATTGGTTAAAATTGTTTGAGAATTTTTTTTTTATCGGTTTATCTGAATCAATGATTGTCTATTCACTCTGAGTGGTTCCTTATCTAATTGCAGAGTTAACCTTAGTCTTAAAGTATAGAACTTGATAATTGCATCCTTTCTCAACTGAGAATGGAAAGCACATAAACTTCCACTTCATGTTTGTCTCTTTCTCTAATGACTCTTCGTACATTTGCGATAAGAGACCTCTATGATCAGCGTATTTGTTTTGTAAATAATCATTTGGCATCCTCTCAATTTATTTTCAATAATATATCATGTGAACAAACCTTTATTATCTTCTTCCAGTGGCTAATTGGCATTTAAACAGTGTCTGTGTCTGAAGATTGTAGCTTTTGTTCTGTCATCTTCAAGTCGATTAGCTAATTATTTTGCTGTACTCTATGTTTGGCAGGGTCATGGCTTTCACATTTCTGTTGATGGGAAAGAGGTGTTAGCTACTCCTTGGAATAACATTTCTGCCCAAGGATATCAGGTGGTGGCTGCATGGACTTGCTTTTTGCTCTCGGCCTTTGACTCGTGATCATAATAATTTTAACCTCCATTATATCATTCACTTAAACTGTTTTGCTTGGGACAACTTGTGTGCTTATTTGCGTTCCTCTCTTTTATGCAGCCTTATCTTGTTTACTCCAATGACCCTTCTCCAAACACCATTAAAGTTGGTATCAAGTGAGTTTCGCTGATCATTGTAGATCTTATTGGTTTGTATATGTAGGACCCAATACATATAAGGTTCTTTAAACATATAGTACAAGGAATAATGGACCATGTCTTCTTTTTCACCCGTTTAACATATGTTTTAGATTCTTTCTGATAAATGGTTAAGTCTGCATATTCCCAATGTTCTGATAAGATAAAGGTTTATGTTCTAGTTGCTGGTTAATTTTATGGTGGCTTTATCATTTGATGACTCTTGAAACATATTCAGTTTGCACCATTGTCTCTACCATGTTAGGGCCGGTGGCATGAGTTCGTAGTTTTAATTAGCTATTTAAAGTTGGTTTACACTATAAGTTCTTGCAAATTCTGAATTGGAAACGTTTTATGTTGGATGCCCCTTCAAATGCAACCTTCTTATTATGGAATAACGAGATGCGATATGGTAAAAACTTTCATGGCTGTAACACAACTACTTGTAATTTATATACTTGCTATTGGTCATGTTCACTTCAAAACCGATTTGTGAAATCGACATGCACATCATGGAACACATATGGTATGTTTTATGATCAACATTTTATGCCAACTGAACTGAAGGGTTTGCTTTTCATCACTTTTCGGAAAATGCTAGTTTTAAGGAAGCACCTTACAGTGGAGGAGGAAGCGTCTCGTTTAGCGGAGTCCTAGGAAGCAACGGGTATTTCACGACGAGACTCTTCCAAGGAGAGCTTGTGATGGGGGATTTGCCTGTTCACTTCACTTACTCTGTAAATCATTTCTTGTACAGATTATCCGCTTCGCAACGATTGTGTAGTAGCTCGCTCTGTAAGGTTATTAAGAACTAACTCTGCTCTGCTCGATACAACTTTCTTGCAGGTAAGATCACAGGATGAACATTCTCTTCTGGGCCTTACTCTGAACTTTGTGTCTCCCATACAAGGGGAAAAGAAGTTGCTTCTTGCTTCTCATGGAGCAAACCAACTTCCCATTGAACTGGGAAAACTGATCAGCCCACTTCAACATAGAAACTCAGACACATCAACAGGATGGATCATACAAGAGAATAGCATTGCCATGAATGGGTACACATTAACCGAAATTCATGCTTTATCCTACAGGCCGGAGCCAGAGATTTCGAGTTTAAGATCAGCAACTAGTCGAGACGAAGCTGATTCAGAAAAGTTCTCTGCTTTGCTTGGTCACATCAGAATCTCCACTTCAGGACAAACCTCGGTGTTTCCTCCGTCTACTTTCTGGGCAGTGGAGGGTGTTTACATCAAATGGGAAGAATCTCAGGGCTCGAAAACCGTTAGCCTCAAGATCATGTGGAAACCGAAAGCGGGAAGCGGGTATTACTTCCCCAGGTACAATATATACGCTGAGAATCTGGAAGAACATGTGCTTGGACGTCGAGGAGGATTGGTAGAAGGAATACTGGGTTACATTGGAGCTTCATATGTTGAAGCTTTCTATGTTTCTGGGTTTGTTGTTCCTTCTGGTGCTTCAAGCATCAAATTCATCATTCAACCGTGTGATGATCTTGGTGGGACTCAGAAGCTACGAGAATCTCCATTTTTTCAACTTGATGTTGAAGGTCGGAAGCAATTTAAATAAAGCAACCCTTCTAATAATGGAATTAGGAATAATTATGCCTAAAATGTGTGTTGTATTATTATTATTATTACAAAATGTTCATTATTTTTGAAATACTTGTACTTGGAAGTAGTAATAATGTATTCCCATCATCTACTTGCTTTATATAGTATTTGTTCTGTCCCATGAAGATTATTCATTTTTTTTTATTGTTTTTATAATATTTAATTTATGATATATTTTTATAAATTTATAAATATGTAAAATTAAATAATTTATATATTTTTTATAATTTATAATCTAAATTTTTTAAATATTTTTTTTATTATTTTTTTTTATTATTTATTTTAGTTAAATTTTAAGTTAAACACTGTAACTTGAAACAATAAAAAATAATAATAATCTTCGTGGGAAGGAGGGAGTGGCATTATCTTTTTTAATATATTACTTTTAATACTTTCTGAATGTTTACACAGTCATCTTTTTTTTATCATTCCTTTTTACTTTAACCTTAATTTGGATGCTAAAAAGTACTTCCTCTGTTTTTTTTTTTTTTTTTTTTTTTTTTTTTTTGCAGAAATAGAATGTTATAGAAAATTAAAATAATTTGTGTTTCCCTATTAATGGGGTTAGTAGTACAAAAGAGCCTTTTTGAGGCATGGACACCATTGTTCCCGACAGCAAAATGGTGCTAAAATGGTGCTCCTGAAAAGAACAATTACGAAGTTCAGCAATATGGTTAAGATCATAAAGAAGAGCTGACCGAAAAAAAAATTCAGGAGTTCTGTCAAAATAAATAAAATCTTCCATTGATATCCTAGCATGTTTGGAGAGCTAATTTGTTACGCGGTTTGTCTCCCTCAAACTGAATTTGACCTCTCTCACCCCTAAATGATTTAGCAATAATATGCCCTCATATGCAATTCCCTATATTTTATACAACATACATTTTCATCAATTAATTTATGATTTTTTATCACCTATATTTTAATATATTTATATATATATATATATATAAATTGAAAAGTGATAGATATAAGTTATAGTTGAAAACATATAAATTTTAAATACATTGTTTCTAGATTTTTTCGGTAAACATATTTTAAGCAATTTTAAGTTAAATTATGATCTACAATTTTTTTTTTAACCTCCTCCATTAAGGGTTCAATATTGATGGTTTATGTTTTTATTGTAATTGCAGATATCTTGTGTGATCACCTCTGTATTGTAAAGATTTTTTCTACCTTTCCTCAAGGAGTAAAATCTGTTCATCTTTTAATATATTCCTTGCCATTTCAAAAAAAAAAAAAGTTTTTTTAAAACGGTAGAATAAGCCACAATCTAGTTTCTTTGTAAAGTTGATACAATTGTTTCTTAGAATGTATTTGATTTAAATTTTCACAATAAAGAATTTGTTGAAATATTTCTTAAAGGTATATTTAGAAATTGAACTGTATTTAGTTTCTAAATCTACTTTTAAGATTATTTATAATAAACACTTCTGTGTACACAATTTCAAAAGTTAAACCTTATCAACTTTTTTTTGGATGATGATAGCATCTTTTGTAGTGTTTATATATATATATATATAATATTTTCTCATATTTTCATTAATGGAACATTAAATTAATTTTTTGCCTTCAATCATTTCTTATACGATCATACTAGTATCATTTTTTAAATACTTCCTCTTTTTAACCAAAGTTTTTTTTTTTTTTCCTTAATAAAGAATTTTAAGGTTTTTTTTTTTTTTTTTTTTTTTTTATGAATGAATTTTAAGGTTTTTATTTATTAGATTGAATATTATTTGACCAAAGGAGTAAATAGTGAATGAACACACACTTCCCTAAGCTGTCGCCTCGCTAGTACTATCACTTCCCCTACCAAAAAGCCGCCTAAAACCCTCACTGACCCCCCGCCGCCGCCGGAGAAACTCATTCGCCAGCTGAAACATGGCGAGCCACGCCCCGAATCTGGAGTGCCGGATGTACGAGGCCAAGTATCCGGAGGTGGACATGGCGGTGATGATCCAGGTGAAGAACATCGCCGACATGGGCGCCTACGTCTCCCTCCTCGAGTACAACAACATCGAGGGGATGATCCTCTTCTCCGAGCTCTCCCGCCGCCGCATCCGCAGTGTCAGCTCCCTCATCAAGGTCGGCCGCATCGAGCCCGTCATGGTCCTCCGTGTCGACAAGGACAAAGGCTACATCGACCTCAGCAAGCGCCGTGTCAGCGAGGAGGACATGCACGGCTGCGAGGAGAGGTACAACAAGAGCAAGCTCGTCCACTCTATCATGCGCCATGTCGCTGAGACCCTGGGCATCGATTTGGAGGTAATTTTTTTGAATTTGTTTGGCCTTTTCGATTTGTGGTATCTGGACAGAGCTTATGGTGCTAGTAGAGAAATGTATCTTGGTTTTAGATGACTCTGAGAAGCAGATTTGTTTATGAAGTTAGTATGTTATGCCTAGAGCAACTTCAGATGATACTGCCATACAGATTCTCTTTGTTTCTTTGCTTCTATGCCTAAATCTTGACGAGACAGTCTTCGAATTAGCTGCCTTAAGTAGTCTAATGTAGTTGCATTACAAGTAAATAGAATAATTTGAGGTGAATTGTTGCAGGTATATTTTACTTGTATACTTTGCTCTCTGAGTGAAAGGAACAAGCCCTTCTTTGCTTGGTTGTAATTAAAGAAAAGGAGTCTTATATCTGCCAACTTTTGCTTGATATTGCTAATTGCAAGGTTTCTATGCTCAACATCAGTTTCTAGTCATAGTCATGTTCAAATGTCATTTATGATTTAATTGTTTCTAACTAATACTTGACTGACGACAGGAGCTGTATGTTCACATTGCCTGGCCTCTGTACCGCAAATATGGTCACGCTTTTGAAGTGAGCTAATGAAGCGATTTTTGTACTTGGTTTTAGTTCCTCAAACTTTTTGTTGTTGTTACCCAAAGCGTTGAATTTGCAGGCGTTCAAGATAATAGTGAGTGATCCTGATACTGTTTTAAACTCACTAACTCGTGAAGTCAAAGAAATTGGCCCTGACGGGCAGGAGGTAATTTGGTCTCTGATGGTCATATTCATCTTCATTTATAGTGATGGCGCGCTTAGATGTTTAATGATGTGCAGGTGACCAAGGTGGTACCCGCAGTGACAGACGAAATCAAGGATGCTTTGATAAAGAACATTAGCAGAAGAATGACACCACAAGCACTTAAGATTCGAGCTGATATTGAAATGAGATGTTTTCAGTTTGATGGCGTTCTTCACATTAAGGTTTGTTTTGACAAATCTTTTATTGGAAAAATTGGTGCTTCTGGAGCATGGTTTTCCTTGTTTGAATGATGTGTTGTTTTACCTGATATCATTTTTCTGCAGGATGCTATGAGAAATGCTGAGGCTGCTGGTAATAATGATTGCCCGGTTAAAATAAAACTAGTTGCTCCTCCACTTTATGTTCTTACCACACAGACTCTTGACAAGGTTAGCAATGCTTTATAATTAATGTTCCGATGGTTCTATTTTTCCTCTACTCCCTCCATCCCATAAATTTTACAACACTTTCCTTTTGGGACGTCCCAAAACTATGCAACGTTTCCCTACTTTTTTCTTCCTAACTTACCAAACTATCATTTCTCCCAAAACCCAAACAATAAGATACGGAAACATACTCAATATTGATCTTTCTTCTCTAAATATTCTCTTCTATTTTCCAATTGTTTGATTTTTTCTTTTGGAGTGTTCAGTCTTATAGTCAATTTTGGTTTACAGATGATTCTCAATTGTTGTGTCTAGTTACATCTTCTAATATAAAGAAAGGGCGGAATAGGTAAGTCAAAAGCCCAAATCTCCTCACCTAATCCCATGCCAAGTCAAAGTGCTGCAAAATATATATCGGACAGAGGAAGTCATTTATCGGCTCTTGCATTATTCTTCTCTCATGTTATAAAAGATGGATCTTCTCTGGCTCTGGAACTTGGGTGCATGTGTACTTGTTGGTTATGTTTGCGTTTAAATTGTGTTTGTCATTAGTTGTTGTAGACTCCAGATGGCCTTCAACCTTTTATATGTAGGGAATCAAATTTGATATTTTTAGTATGTCATCATCGAAGCAGAAATATTAACAACAGCATTCAGTTTATATGTGTACTTTTAAATGTAACCAGGAGCGTGGCATAGCAACTCTGAAGAAGGCAATCACGGCTTGTTCTGCGGCAATTGAGCAACACCAGGGGAAACTTATTGTGAAGGAAGAACCTAGAGCAGTAAGTGCTTTCTTCTTAGATTTTGCATGAAACTGTGGGACAGTTCCTAATACTGTGTTCTCATTTCATGGAGTTAACAATGCATTACACCCTTTTGTTCGATTTAGGTGAGTGAGCGGGATGATACGCTATTTGCTGAGCGCATGGATCAGTTGCGCAAAGAGAACGAGGAGGTGAGTGGTGATGAAGAGAGTGAAGAGGAGGAGGACATTGGTATGGGGGAGGTTGATATTGAAAACCCACAAATGATTGAGTAATTGGCTGAAATCTAGGTTACTTTCTGTTCCTTAACGCAACATTTTTGTCAAATACACAGAATGGCTTATATTTGTTCTTATTTTTTTGCCAACATTTGTTCTGATGAGTAAGCTAGCGACGGATATGTCTATATTTTGCCTTAGGCTGTGTAGTAACTCGAGTCTACAGTTGCTGGATTAACAAGTGAGAGTTTTAAGAGCCTCGTAGCCCTTTATTTTTCTACACTCTCAAAAAATTTACTTCTAAAAATGGTCCTAAACTTGTATTGTTTTATCAATTCAGTCTTAATACTCTATATTTTGTCAATTCAATCTTAAACATTGTTAAACGTTATCTTAGTTGGAAATAGAAGCCATTGTGGAAACTAATAACGTCAATTTTGTGTACATATATTGATGGACAGGTGGAAACCAAATTTTTTGAGTGATTCAAATTAACATTTTTTATTTTTTTATGTTGGAACAAATATTTAATGAAAACATTGATCCATTAATGGATGGATTTAATCAAACTTAGTTAAATATTTAAATCATGATGATTTGACTTAAACTTTTTAAAATATTACATTTGATCAAAAATTCAAAATATATAGTATATTATCTCTGTCTGCCAAAAAATGTATTAATCGACTTTAGAAAATTTAGATATCAAATTATAATTCACATATGAATTTTCTAGTTTTCAATGTCTAAAAACATGTGAAAATAAATCATATACTAGTATTAAATACTGTGAAACTTCCAAAATAAATTATACAATCTTTTATGGACGGAGAAAATATTTATAATCATGTTTTCAACTATAATTTACAAAGATGGTATTTTCTTTATATCTAGCTAATTTATCTTGATAAATATTTAACTCAAATTAAATTAAAAAACATAATAAAAAATTAGACACGTTAGAGATATTATACGTACACAAAACTGATGCTGTTAGTTGTTACAACGACTTCTATTACATTAACTTAAGTTTTAAGATCAACTGAGATAACGTTTAACAATGTTTAGGACTGAATTGACAAAATATAAAGTATTAGAAATGAGTTGGTAAAGTGATGCAAGTTTTAGGACCATTCCTGAACTTCCTCCATTTCCCATTAAGTGATGGCCATTAGATTGGTGTCTATGAGTGAGTGTGGTTTTCTTGTTAAAAAAAAGTAACAAAAACAACTAGGAATTTTGTTAATTTTGAAAGGAAGTATTTGAGTAAAAAGTGAAAAAAAATTAAATAATTATTGAAAATTTGTGAAACAATGGGTGAAAAAACACAGCCCATCTCTTCCTTTTTCTTCAAAGAAAACAGACCCAAAGGTACTTTTAGTTATTTATGAGTATTACTGATTTACCGATTATTAGACGGTTGGAGTTGTCAGTGGACTTTAGCCTCTTTTGTAGTAAATTAGTAATGCGATACCAAAGTAAAAATTTGTAACCTCAAAAGTAGCTTAATCCATTATCCAACTTCAACTTAATTCAATGAATTATTTTCTGTTATCAAATAATATTCCATTTTGTATGAATATGAATATTAAATTGAATGTATGATTTTATGTAATTAACATAATTACTTTTTAGTTGTAATTATATAAAAAATGAAATAAAAAAAGTAAAGATAAAATAAAAATAATTTGATAATTTTGAAAGAAAAAAGTTTTTATTTAAAGAAAATATATAAGTTTTAAGGAATAATCTAAAAAGAAGAAAATGTATATAATTTTCAAGTGACATAATTTATATAAAAAAGTGCAATTCATCCATGAATTGAGTAAATTTGAGGTAAAAAGCTTTACAGGTCGATAAATTTGTCTAGATTTACATGTCAATCCTAAATGTATGATTTTTGTTAATTGATTTATAAAAAAATATTGTTGTTAATTGATTTATAAAAATTTAGATATGAATACTAGTAATATTTTATCATATAGATTCTTTAAGTCTGTAACTTTGCATCAACTAAATAGAGTGATAAGTTATGGTTCTTAAGCCATTCACGTAGGTAAACGTCACAGCCGGTAACTTTAGAACTGCAACCTTCCTTGCATCATCACATGCACTGCTCGGCACGCTAAGAGCACAGTCTCGTTTTCTCACTGCACACCCGAGCACCAAGCTCTCTTCTCTCTCTCTCTCTCTCTCTAGAAACGGCCGGAAAGTTTTCCGACGACGGAACGGAATGTTCTACTCGCATCATCTTCTCGCTCGCAAAGCTCCGCTCGGCCAGATATGGTGATCGATCGTTTCGTTCCCGTTTTAATTTTCACAATTTGAGCTTAATTTCTCTCTCGCAATGATATGTTTTCCCTACTTGCTTGCTTCTCAAGGATGGCGGCGACGATGCACGCGAAGATCAACCGGAAGAAGCTCAACCAGCTCAACCTCATTCAAATATGGTTCTCTTCTCCGTTTGCTTTTTCATCATGTCCTAGTTGTTCGTTGCAATTGCTCTCTCTGTTCACGCTAGCTCTATGAACTGAACTCATTCTGATCGGCTCTTGTTTCTCCTTTTCGTCTTTTTTTGCAGCGAGGAGATTCTGAATCCTTCTGTTCCTATGGCTCTTAGGCTCTCGGGAATTCTCATGGGTAGTTACTCGTCTCTTAATTGGTTCTGTACTTTCTGGTTAGTAATTTTCAGTTATCGGAATATTGTGAAATATGGACTCGGTTGTTAATTCTCAGGTGGAGTCGTGATTGTGTACCAGAGAAAAGTGAAGCTCCTTTACGGTACCGTTCTTGTTTGGCTTCTCCGAGCTAGATCGATTTTACTTCTACTTTGTGAATTGTAATTTGGTAATTTTCTGGCTCAAACGAGGTGGTTCTTTGTTTGTATCTGCAGATGATGTTTCTCGGCTTCTGGTATTTTCGAATTCAACTTCGGAACTCAATCGATTCCTTACATTTCTCGTTGCTCTGTTTTTCTTCTTTCATGGGGCTGATTTTGTGTCATTAGGTTGAGATTAACGAAGCCTGGAAGGTTAAGCCCGTGCCAGACCCAACTCTCCTTCCCAAAGGAAAATCCCAGGCCAAGTATACCCTCCGACTTCTCATACCTAATTCAAATGGCCGTTGAATCCGGATCTTATTAAGAATTCAGGATTTTATGGTGAGCTGATTTAGAACTTTTTGACATTTGCAGGAGAGAAGCCGTTACTCTGCCTCCAATTCAAGAAGAGGCAGATGTCGACGAGATTGAACAGTCCATGAATTATACATATGTCAATGCCATCCCAGCCATGGAATTTCAACGATCTGCTTATATAGCCATGGTTATTTCTTCAATCTTCATTATCATTCGCTGAGAAAGAAATAACTGCGATTTCGGTTTTGACAGGCTGTTTAGTATGAGCTCATTTAGGAATGTAGTTGCTATTAACTTACGGTGGTGTCTGAAGAATATAGACGGCCCATTTTACTGGGACCAATGCTGCACATCATTCTGCATTGGCTTATTTGATTAATAATTGTCTGATGCATGTTAGCTGTGTAGAGTTCACCGATTAAGATCTTGAAACTTGCCCCTGAAACCTGGTCTGGAAGGAGAATAAACACATGATTCATAGTGGGTTTTCAATTTGCTCCTTTCGGCACTATGTATGTTTGTATTTTAAGAAGAGGTTTCTTTATATACACACTCTGGCTTCCAGGGAAAATTTTGGTCTACTGGCCCAGTTTCCAATTCTCCATTTCGTAGTTTCATTTATGGTCTTCTTTTTTTCTGCTCTTCTCTGGATTTGATATCAAAATAAACAGTTTGTGGATCACGGACAATTCATGTAAGTTCCTTTTGTCGTCTGAACAAGTAAGTTATAGCCTGAATTGTGTGAACACATGGGAGAGATATACTATTTTTATTGTCGAATTTAAATGCTTCACCAGTAAGAGTAACTTACCTACCAAACAAAGAACAACATTCCTCTTGCCAAGAAATTCTTATTACTTCTGAACTAAATTGGTGTCTGAAATATGTTGCCAAAGCTTATGATCCGAGTGTTTATGCTTTATTCCAGTTTGTTACAACTTTGATCTTGACAAGTGTACATAAATTTACTTTCATGTAGAATCTGGATGAGCTGGATGAATGTTATGTCAATGGTGGCCCAATGGAGGAAGTTCTGGTTCAAAACTACCATCAAGGTTAACTTTCTATATTAAACTGACTGGTTCTGACTGGTTCATTGTATTAAAACCCATGAACAAAGCTTAAGTTATATGTGTGCTATTCTGTTATCTCACAGTTGATGCTGAAAACATCACGTTGGCTGAACACTTTGATTCATACGAAGCAAACACAGCATTTTCTAATCGATTTGAGACGTGAGTTCCTAATATAGTAGCATTCATCCGTTTACATGTTCTTTTCTCTGTGAATAATTAACAGCTCTCTCTATTTATTTATTTTTTCTTTTTGAAGATCCAGGTTTAGGGTCTTTCAATTTGTCATGTGTTGCATGTACATCTAGGTGCAAATATAGTTTTCTTTTTCTAAACCAGTTATCGTTCTTTGTTATTCTGCAACCTTTTACTGTCTTCATATGCAGATTTAACATAGAAGGAGAAGAGACACAACGGAACTTCCCATCTGCAGAATATACTCAAATGCCAAGTCCTCCTGTACCTCCGTCACCATGGCAAGCTGGGCCTGGAAGAGGTGAGAAGCAGAGTATTGCATCCTGATGAGCCTAGTTTTTAGCCACTTAGGTGGTCTGTGCTTCAAAGAATTTCCCATGCTTTCTATCTTAATACAGTATATTCTTGCATTCACCAAGATTCATAAGCAACTTTACTGATTCAATGTAGGTATCTGCTAACACAGGCCAATTAATCTCCTTAACTTCACTTCTGCAATTTAACTTTCTGTAAAATTTATGTGGAGCAGTTGAGAAGTGATCCACGCTTTAGCATCCACTCCTATTGCTATAAAGCTAAAGGAAAAGAGAGAAAGATGTTTAATTTCAAAGGCAGTCTTCCACCAATATGATTTCTCAGTTTAGAGATAAAAGTACTCTAATATTCTAAAGAATCTATTCTTGCAGCTGATGGTTTTGAAGTTAAGCATCAAGAGTCCCAGATCAACCAACATGTTCAGCATAAAGAAGGGAAACGGGTACGCTAGTCAACAATGAAGGACATCAAAACAAATGAAACTAAACCACTGTTCAGTAATATGAAAACTTACTTAATTGCAGGATCATCCGACCCGTGTACCAGTGAAAAGGACAGGCAGAAGAACTGGAGTTCGTTTTATGGATAATGAACAGACTATCATTCCAGGCCATGTTTATCAGTCCTGGCTGCAAAATACTTCAGATCTTGTGTCAGGAAGAGGAAGAAAGAGGAAGGTAGTGTGAATAGTCATCTAATAAACACAAGATAGTCCATGCCGTATTCAATGGTCAATATGCAGATCTCTAAACGTTTCTTTGCTTCTTTCAGTTTTGTAGTCAAAGATTACTTGTAATATTGCTTTATCAGCTACAATTTTTTTAAAAAATCCACCAGCATCATAGTTAAAAATAGCCATTGCTGCTGCAGCATATTACATGGACCTCACATTCCATGCATGTCACAGGCACTCAATAATTTTATGACTCCTAAGAAGATAGCTAAATTAATGGATCTTCCATCCATTCTGGTGATTGATGATATGCTTATGAAAGGAAATTTGGATATGCAACATCCATCCCCTTTCTTGGAAGTCTGGCTAAGAACTGCTCAACCTCGCCATGACTCACCTTCTGGTTAGAGCTTTTACCCTTGCTTACTTTTAAGTCATTCAGAGTCATTATTAAAAGTGACCAAGGGAGACATGATTGTGCCATGCAGTAAGGAACTCACCACCACTGCCTCCTGAGCCATCCTCAGCCTCACCACCAGTGAGAATGTATAACGATGGACCTACAGGACACGTAAGTCTTGTAACTTGGCTTTTAATATGCTCCCAAAATATGAATATAAACTCCTAAACTGTTGTTTACTCCCCATTGTAGCCCAATGGAGATTTTTACAGTGGGGTTGGTTCGTCATCCCTTGGGGTTCCAGTAGAGATTTTGGTATCCCCAGTCAAGAATTACATAAATGTTAAAAATGTTCTTGATGTGAGATCCAAACATATTGAGGTTGACGATGTTAATTTAGGTCCTGCTATCCCCAATGAGATGGTCACACCTGGAAACTCAGGCAAGATCACCAATTTAAGAACTTTCTTTTCTTTTCACATTGCAGAGATCTTGCATTTAGTAAGACAATCTACTTGAGTAAGTTCTGCTTTTTGGGAAATTGCAGGAGATGACGTGAGATCCTTCTCAAGTTCAATTCCAGGAGAAAGGTGAGTAAATCTTGTAGTAAGTGAAAATATGGAGTAAATATTCATATAGGATTCTACTTCTATGTTCAATGTATGGTCAACTGGACTTTCTTCCCTGCAAGTCATGATGGCATTTAGTAACTGAACTTAATAAGGGAAAGGATAATGAATGTTAACAGATCTGGCAAGCTAAAAGATAGTGCAAGTAGTCTTGAACCTGTGGGTGAAGAAGGTCCAGACGCTGAGCAATATTTCAAGTTGTCAACCTTGCATGAGAGGTCCACAGCACCAGACCAAGGTATCCAATCTCATCCCTTACCCTTTTCCATATGTTCCATGTTACAACTGATCTCATTGCTGTCAACTGAAGTTTGTAAATTTGCATGGTGCATGATGGTTGTACAGATTTTCTGGTAGAAACTGTGCCTACACAAGCCCAGCTTCCAGTCCTCAATCATATTGATAAGATGACTGAGACTATCAGCAAGTATATTACTATCCATGAATCATTATTGAATTTTGCCATGTGGATGCAAAATCAAATAATTTTCTTCCCTTTGAACTTACTGGTTTCAGGGTGATGAAGACACATTTCGACTCAAAGGGAGGTCGAGAGGCCTTATTATTGAACAGCCTAGCAGCTGGACTGGACAAAAGCAGAGCAGCAAAGCTATTCTATCAGACTTGTGGTACCTTTTTCATGCATCTGCTTTCAACCTACTTAAATACACTTCTGGGAATAATCTTAAATCATCATCTTTATCTCTTGATGCAGTTCTTGCTACTCTTAGTCATGTAAGAGTCCAGCAGTCTGTTCCTTTTGGGGATATTCGCATCACAATAGGACCAAGCATATGAAACTAAAGTTGTCATTTCCCCTCCAATCTGCCAGATAATCTTCTTACAGGTTTGATTTATACTGATTAGTTCCATACGGTATCCAAGGTTCAACTGAGATGAAGATAGTGTGGAAAGTAAATTTATAGAGTGGAAAGTAAATTTCCTTACAAATTTGCAGTGATTATTTACAAACTCATTTACCACGAGAAACCTTTAATTCGTTTTATCAATCCCAAATTTTGTAACTAGTTTGCTTGTTCTTTAAGGAACCCCATTAGCAGTACGGTAGAATTGGAGAATAGAATAGAAGGTAGTTTCAGAGGATATATGAATCCCATGTTGGGTGCAAGTTCAAGAAATCAATGTTTCTGTAGAATGAACTCTACTTTTTCTCATTAATCTCACGACTTTATATAATAGTACAACTTAAACCTAAAACACTAAGAATTAGGAATAGACTAACAAAGATGAAACCTACTTCTAACTGTAGTCTTTACAGACTCGACTAACCTTGACTTGTAGCACAAGTAACAACTAACAGAAGATTAGTCTAACTAATCCTAACATCCCACGAGTTTGTTTTCAGTGAGCGAGTGTGGAAATGACTGTAAAAACAAGTGTGGTTAGTTAAATCAAGTTCAGATGGAAGTTGGGTTAATTGGATATTGACTTTTTTAATGGAATCAGATCTGGTCGAATTTATTGGGTGAAAAATATTTGACTACAAAGCATGGGGTGGAAGGTAAGAAAAAGCATTCCAAACTCACCAAATCTACTCCATCCTCCGTCCCTATTTAATTGTTACGATTGATTTTTAAATTTTTATTTAATTAAATTTATTACTAGAAACAATTTGTTCAAAAAAATTGAAAAAAATATTTTTAGAAATTAGATTCATTAATCTATCTTATATATATAAGTTACTTAATTTTATATAACAAAATGTTGAAGGAAAAAAAATAAATTAGATTCTAAAAAAGAAACGTAACTATTAAAAAGAAACTAAGGGAGTATTAATAAGAGTTAATTTTTGATACATCACCAGTGGAAAAGATTTTTTTCACCATCATCCTTTTATGGATCGAAGGGTACACAAATTTACTACTACCCCCTCCCATAAAGATTGAGACGTTTGACTTTTTACGTTGTGTTTGACTCAATTTTTAATAAAGAAGAATTTGTTAAAAATAATTTTTAAAAATATATTTAGAAATTAGACACGTTCATTTAACATATGCATATAAATTATTTGACATTATATATCAACATATTAAAAAAAATAAATTATAAATTAAATACTAAAAATAGAATGTTACAATCTTTATAAGACGGGAGGAGTATAAAAATAATATTTAGTAGGAGATGTCCACATAACTATTTCCATAAAATAGTGATGGTAGAAAAAATCTTTTTCACTCACCGTGCTTCAAATGTTAACTCTATTAATAATCCACCATTCGTATGTTGTTGCTTTTTATAGACCATTCGTACGTTAGAATACAATTTAGTCATCATCCTTATGTTTTCTTCTAACATTTGTTGGTGAAATTAATATGAACTACTCAATTTGTTCCATGAAAATTGGTATATTTAATTTTTCGCATTATGTTTGATTTAATTTTTAGTAAAGAAGAATTTATTAAAATTAATTTTAAAAAATATTTTTAGAAATTAGACACGTTCATTTAACATGTACATATAAATTATTTGATATTATATGTTAATATATTAAAAAAAAAATTATAGATTAAATATTAAAAAATAAAATGTTACAATTTGTATAGAACGTAGAGAGTAGAGAGTAGATGATTTGGTCGAACCTACTTTCCCCTTCAATTCTATTTTAAAAAATGATTACATCTTCCATCATGCTTCTTGGAACATAAAGTTACAGTTCAAAATTAAAGACCTAAATCGTCCATGACAAAAAATGACGGAACGTTTAACTTTTAATATTGTTGGTGACAAATGTACGAGTGTGCTTTTCGTCGATTTGGTTTCGATCGAACCGAAATACCGAATTAGTTGGTTTTATTAGTTTTTTATTTGGAGGATGTGCTATTTTAAAATCCACATATTAAATGTTTCAGTTATTATTTTAATTACAAATTTGTCATTTTATATAAACATCACTTTTTTTTTTTTTTTTTTTTTTGCTTTTCCTTTTGGGTGAGGTTGGATCATATTTTTTACCTTCATGTGTCTTGTTTTTTATATTTGCATATCATCTACACTTTATTCAGGATCAATAGTTTGTTTTAAGTTTTTTTTCAATAGATGGTATAATGAATTGAAGACATTGGATCAGTCTTTGTGTTTTCACGTATCATGTGTTTTGTGTCTGCGTGTCATCTATTGTGTTCTTAGGATCATTATTTTTCTTTAAAGTTTTCTTCAGTAGATATGGTACGATGAATTAGACACATTAGATCAGTTTTTTTGTCTTCGCGTCTCATATTTTTTATAATTGTGTGTCATCTATTTTGTGCTCATAATCATTAATATATTTTTTAAGTTTTCTTCAGTAGATGGTACGATGAATTTCTACAAATGGCTCTTTGTGGGCAGAATTCTTTCTAGTACATCGAACACTCAATGTCTCAATTTCTACAAATGACTCATCGTGATCTACACGACCACTCAAGGTCTCAATTTCTACAAACGGCCAAGATCTCAATTTTCACAAACAACTCCTCGTGGTCTATACCGATCACTTAAGGGTCTCAATTTCTACAAATGACCTCTCGTGGTCTACATAGACCGCTCAAGGTCTGAATTTTTACAAATGGCCCCTCGTGGTAGATTTACTCTACTACATAGACCTATCGAGGTCTCGATTTCTACGAGTGGCCCCTCGTGGTCGTGATTCCTTCTACTACATCGATCACTCAATGTCTCAATTTCTATAAATGCCCCTCCATGGTTTAGATTTATTCTGCAACATCGAAAACTAAAGGTCCCAACTTCTACTTCAACCCTTTAAGATTAAGAATTTTCTTCCTACATCGACCCCTCGAGGTTCAGATTCTTTCTACTATGTTGACCCCTCGAGGTCTACATTTCATCTGCATCGACCCTTCGAGGTCTCGATTACTTATATTATGACCTCTCGAGGTTCGACAAATTCTAAGGACATAAATTGACTCCTAAAGAACCACAAAATCACCCTCGTTGTAACGAGACAAGGCTTATTATCACATAATTCCAACGAGACAAGATGGCACAAAACCTCATCACCAATTCCTTTGAGGAAAAAGCCTACGAGGCTAATTATCACTCAACGCTCGATTCCACAATGCTCACTGCAACTCAAACCCTCAATGTACAAACATGGGGATCATGTCACATTTTCGCATATTAACTTCACTTGTTAAAGGGGAGGTCCAAACCAAACTCCACAACAAATACACAAATGGAACACATGGACTCATAAACCCATGCTCCATATTGGTATATATGGGGCTAACCCATCGGCCAAACCGCCCAAGCCCAGACACGGGCAAAGCCTGACCCGATTCCCATAAGACAACTTCCTATTATGGAAGGGGATTAACTCCCATTAATCCACCATTAAGTGCATTACTCCACCATTAATCCACCATTAATGATTTTCTATCTTCGCTCACGGGATTGGCTTATATACACCTAGGTAAACTTTACCACTTAACACTTCCGTTACTTTTGAGATTGAATTCCTTTTTAGGTTGATTATTTTTTTCGTCTGGAAGTTCTCATCCAAACGTCTCAAAAATTTGTTAGGATATAGTGTTACTTGCTCAACAAGTAACAACTTAGAGCTAGCTTAGATAAAGTATTGGTTACTGCTTATTGTCTTTTAATTCTTGCGTCTGTCTTTCTGTTTCTTTTCCTTATCTGTTTAGGACTCTTAAAAGTCTATAGGTTATGCATTACTAGTAGAGTTAGTAGAACTCTCCTTTCCTTATGTAAGTTTACTTCTAATAGCAATAGGTTTCTTTAAGCAGTATATATATATCAATGAAAGAGTCAGGCTATAAAGTTGATTAGCCGCAAAAACCCTCTTCTCTTTGTGTTAACATAGGAGGCTTCTTCCGCGGATAGGAGAGTAGATCGACTACTGCTTCACTTTTCATCTTCTTCATCCTTGGTGATTCACGATCGAGAGCGGAGGACCGGAAGATGAAGGCACGGTGAAGGTGCTGGCGATTGGCGGGAGCTTCATCGGTGATCCGATGAGCTGTTGTAGGAGGATCAATCTCGATCCTCTGTTCTTCCTCTTCTTTCATCTTCTATTTTTGTGACCCGACGTTGGGGATGGAAGGTGGAGGGTTTATCGAGCAAGTGAACGATAGTAGAACGACGACGAGATGAATATGGGACCAGTGATTTGCTAGGATAACCGGAGGTGGAGTCCGCCTTCGACAGGGACAGGACTAGGGGAGATCAGGAGGAATCCTCGACCCTTTATTCTCATTTTTTAGCACGGAGCAGGGTTGATGAGGATCTTCAACGGTGAGCAACAATTGACAATGGTGGGGCGGCCGGCAACTGAGAAGGTTTCCATCAGTGACGGGATGAACTAAGGACTGGGAATACAAAGGAACGTTTTTGGTAGTGGGAACTGTTGTAGGAATTCTGATAAAGTGCTCAAAATTACTAAGAATAAATTACCATTGAATGTGTTAGAGATCTTGATTACATGAATGTATGATTGGAAGAATCTCCTCTAGAAACCAAAATGGTCGGATGGTATATGTTGAGCATTTAATGGTAATGTGTTACAAAACTTGATAATGAACTGTATAAATATTTTATTACAGATAAGATGATATTTGGTGAAGGCTTACATCCGGAGAGAGAAATATTTATTTGAAATCACTTGAGGACCGAATATACATACACAGATACAAGTATGAAGTATGTGAAATGAATGAATGTTAAGCTACTCTGTTGAAAACCTTAATGAGGAACTACTGTATTTACTGTGCATGCACCTAGTGAGTTATTGTAGCAACTATGATAGATTAATGTAATAAGTTCCATATGTAAAATATATACTGGCAGGGTTCAGCCCTGGGAGTTTTCTTGTTTACAAGTCTATTCCTCTTTACTCATGTAATATTCTTTCGACTGTAGAACTGGGGTGATTACTGGGAGCAAAATTACGGAGTTGGAAGAATACTGGAGCTAGAACTAGAGTTACCATGTGAAGCATCTCCAAAAGGTGGAACTAAAAACTGGGACTAGGCTAACTTGCCGAGTTTGGGTCAACCCTTCTTCCTGGCGAGGAGTGCCACCCCTTGTAAGTCCCTTGAACTATTATCTCTTTCAATTCTTACTTGCAAGTTACTTGTAAATTATATTTTTACTTGTCAATATATATTCTCATGTCCGTCATA
>JBBYHH010695416.1:0-18378 GCA_038382905.1 Daphne laureola
TCCAAATAATATTTCTCATTGAAAACCTCTTTCATTACACTTCATTAATTGCCCGGGAATTTACAGAATTAATTCCCAGCAAAATTACATAGTGAGAAATAATAAATTCTACCAAGGGTCCAAGGCGGGTGGTAACATCTGAACCCCTCAGGTTTGTTCTTTGATCCTCCGTCCTGTTCTCTCGAGTCTCCCTGACATCGGTTTTCGCTTCCCTTTGAGATAACAACTCCTGAGCTATCATGTGCTCATGAGTTACCAAATACATCTCTTCAACTGAGGAAGGGTTTTTCCTAGACAACTTGTAGGCCAATCTGGAGTTGGGCAGCAGGACTTTGATGAAAGCCATGATGCGTATGTTATCTGTTAAATCTGATGCATGCACTGCTTCTCTGTTGAACCTTTCAACAAATTCCCGAATGCTTTCTTTTGGTTTATGCTTGATGTCAAACATCTGGATGGCCCACTTTGCTGATCGCTTTCTCCCGATGAAATGGGTAGTAAATTTTGTAGCGAGCTCTCCAAAGGAAGAAATTGAATCTGATGGCAAGGAATTATACCAGCTCGAGGCCGGCCCTTCGATGGCTACTTTGAGACATTTGCATAAGGTGGCTTCATCCGCTCCTTTCAGTTCCATCGCTCTCTTGTACTTTCTTATGAATGCGTCAGAGTCCCCCGTATCGTGGTATATCTTCAATGGATGTGGGAGGATTCTGCGAGTGAATAACCCTTCTTCATTTGAGGACCCCCATGACCTCACTTTTGATGTCCTTCTTGGGTCTCTCTCTACTTCCTCCAGCCTTCTCATCATTTGCCTGATGACTTCATCCCTTGGATCTTCTTTGACCAGGTGTTCCGGTCTCAGTGAATTATCCTGAATCCTTTGGGGCCTCGGTGATCGAGATCTTTGAATCTCTCTCCCTCTCGAATAACATTGCTGAGTGAGTTCCATGCTGGAAGTTGGAGCCCTTTCCTTGTCGGGCCCGTTGTTGGAGTGCGAAATGATAATCCTATTTCAGGAATTTCCTATCCTTCTATGTCATCTCTAGCTTTCTTTGGCTAGAACCATTCTGATTGTCCTGATCAAATCTAGGTCTAGTAGGTTCGATGTCTTCCTGAAGTTACTCTTGTCCAAGCTCGAAGATGCTCTGAGGCTAGTTCCTTCATTGGTCGGACCAGCGGATGTCCCATTGGCCATGCTTCTAGTATACTCTGGATCTGATGAACCTTCAATGAGGGAGTTCTCGCCTTCAGGTAGTGTTTTACGAGAATGGGGGGCCCCCACCAACCTCTGTCAATTAATGTTATCATAGAAGTCTTCGCCGTTCCCATAGACGGTGCCACCATTTGGTGGCAATCCTTCGGTAGGGATCACCACGCTCTTCAGCTTCTGCCCCCTGGTTTTAGTCACATTGATCTCCATTCCTTTGATACCCTAGATTGACCTACGTAAGCAACAGAATCTGTAGACCACGCCAGAGTTTTGCCCGGCGATGGGTTCTCCAATGCTTAAGTCAGTATAAAAGGTGAGCAAAGAGAATGTGTCAGACCTTGGGTAGAGTGAATAGTTACCTCAAATGAAGGAATGACGTAAGCTTATATAGTCTTATCTAATAGAGTGGCACATCCGTAATATTTTGATAGGAACGAGGTGGTTGGTGTAAGAGGATACATGGTCAATGTGTCCTGGAGGCCGGTCATCAGGTAATAATGTGTTGAGGGCATGCATGTGGTCCGCATGCTTGTGTCTCCAGGTGGTACATCCTCGGTCATTTTTAATGGATCCCATTTTCTGAGTTGGTAACTTAAGCTTCTGTATGGGATTTTTGGGTCTGGTAGGCCTAATCTGGGCCTTGGTGACTTAGCTCGGGCCTATCGGCGATCAATTTATACTAATTCTATTTCCCTATAATGCCCCTAGCCATAAAATACATAACATAAGCTTATTAAGGGCATTTAGGACCTAAAAGGGCAGCTGCACTTGGAGAAATTGCGAGGAAACTTTATGGGAGCCTGTAGGAACCTTCTCCATCAGGGAGGTCATGCCATAAAAGAAAGCGTTGCACCCCTTTGTCGGGGGTCGCGCACGTCAGGGTCGCGCCGCCCATTTGAGAGTCAGCTTGGACATCCCATCTTACAAACACTTTACCGGATGCTACAGACCTCCAAATGAGCCGACATGGTCTTGTTATTAAGTTCTCATCCTAAACTTCAATTTAGAGTTTTGAATCACCCAATTTAGAGCTCGGATGAAGACGATATGTTTGTTTGAAGTAAGTGTCCTAGTGTTGAGAAGAACTGGTTGCTGATGCCCATCAGGAGAGTCGTGCGGGGTCACGCACCATCGCGTAAGAGGGTCTCGCCAGCACCCAAAAAACTCCATTTTATGCATTGTTTAGGGCCCAATTGATCCCAAACTTTGCCAAATGCTTAATTGGCTCCTTCCAGCTCTTTTTCCAGCTCTTTTCCTTCACTTTTGCTCATTTTCACATTCGCAAGTGTGCACCTACAAAACTTCAGAAATACTAAGCAAAGTGCTCATTTATCAACAAAAGTAAGCATAGATGATGAGCTTTGTGGATAAAACATCACGAAAATGTGTACATGTTTGCACACTCATCAGGGAGAGAGGGTCCCCTTGCCTATGCCCCCTCCTACCTTTGAAATAGCCCTCAACAGATCCATTCACAACTAATGAAAATCAAGGAGACTTAACACAAGTGACCAGCCAGCCAAGGAACCGAGGAGGAAATCTTAATAGACTAAGAAAATCAACCAGAAATTTCCAGGAAACAGAGTCAAAGGCTTTGTTAACATAAATTTTCAATAACATACGAGGGGAGAGAGAAGCCATGTTATACCCCCTAACAAGATCATGACATAATAATATATTATCCATTATTAATATCCCTTTCACAAAAGTACCTTGAGAAGAATGGACAAGAATAGGCAAATTAGGCTGAAGCCTGGTAGCTAGGATTTTAGCAATAATTTTATAAAGGACAGTGCAGCAAGCAATTGGTATGAAGTCCTTACAGGTAAAAACATGATGTTTCTTGGGTATCAAGTATAATAAAGTAGCAGACAAAGCCTTAGGGATATGCCTAGAGGCCAAACAATAAAGCACAACATCATATACCTCTTTACCAATCAAGTCCCAGTGTTTCAGATAGAAGAAAACTGGGTAACCATCAGGCCCAGGGGATTTTAGTGGAGCCATAGCAAAGATAACATCCTTCACCTCCTGGAAACTAATATCCACATCTAGCAATTGCTGATCTTCCATAGTAAGAACCTTTCCATATAAAGCCACATCAGGATTATGCCCGTTAATAGAATCATATGAAGGAGATAATATAGAAGTAAAGTGCCTAAGAAACTCAGCTACTATGCCATGTTAACTAGTGATTTTATCCCTATCACTAGAAACAAGGCAGTGAACAGTTGCAAAGCTTTGCCTCTCTTTCATTCTGGAAAAAAAGAACTTGGTGCTAGAGTCCCCAAGCCTTATCCAGTCAATCGAGACCTTTTGGGCATAAAATGTCTCCTCATACTTCATAAGATCTACAAGAATAGACCTAGCCACCTTGTACTCACAGAGAATGCTCTCATCACAAGGGAAAAGATTCAACTTATCAAAAATAGCAAGAAAATCCATCTCAGCAGCCTTTACTCTAGCAGAAATATCATGAAAATGGGTAAAGTTAAAAGTCAACATCACCTTCTTTAACCTCTGCAACTTTAAAATAACCCTTCTAGCTGGATTAGAAGGGTGCAGAGGTAAGCAACAGGAATTAGCAACACAACTCATATACGCAGCATGCAGGGACCACATATGCAAAAATTTAAAAGGAGAGCGACGGATAAAATTGTCAGTAGAAAGGTGAACCACAGAATAAGTATGATCAGATAGAGCATTATCCTTGAACTCAGCAAAGGCAGAGGGCCAAGCATCCAACCACATTATGTTAGAAAGAACTCAGCCAAGCTTATTGGTCACCCAACAAGCCCCTTATTGTTGTTTGCCCAAGTGTAAAAAGAACCAGTACTACATATATCTACTAGCTCACTTCTAAGACAAGCCTGTTTTAACCCAAAATGATAAAGATTAGGGCTGACATCTGAGGAAAAGAGTTTTTCCTCACTACTTATAACCTCATTGAAGTCTCCACCTACCAGCCAAGGGCCAACCATAGTCTCTCCAAATTCCATTAGCTGAGACCAAGCCACAGTCCTCTCCTCTGGTGTGTTGAGAGGATACACCATAGTAAGACAACAATTCCAAGACCCAATAACAGAAGTCACACATAACTTAACCAACTGATCAGAGACTCCTAAAACCTGGACATCCAAACAAGAGGAATCCTAAAAAATCCATATCCTCCCATTGTAAGCAGCCTCATAATTGCTAATACAGGGCCAGCCCTGGAAACAAGCCTTCTGAACAAACCGAGAATTACCTTGCTTAACCCTGGTTTCCAAAAGGGCAACCAACTGGTAGCCTTTATTATAAAACAACTTTTTAATGGTTTTTTGTTTGAAAGCCTGATTCAGGCCCCTAGCATTCCAAAAGACCCACTTCATGAGGCTGATGGAGCTCATTTGATATCAGAGGCTCATTATAAAAATGTCCCTCCAAAACTTTAAATGCATTAGGGGACAAAAGTGTTTTCTCATAACAGACTCCAGATTAGCAGAGTCCTTCCCAAAACCAACTCCAGAAGTACTACCAGACTTACCAGCCACTTTCCTAGACTTAACTTGAAGGAACTGAGCAAAATCTTCCAAAGTAACAGGATAAACAATAGTAACAGGATAAACAACAATAGTATTAGGAGCAGATTGAGAAGATGCAGCCTGCTGAGAAACCATAGGCTGCTTGGGAGGAGGTTGAGGGGCATCGACTTGCCCAGTTACCTTAGTAGGGACCAAGACCTCTTTTTTCTTAGGCTAGGGCTTAAAATTAGGATCACATACTTCACTTGAATGACCCCATTTACCACATTTCCCACAGGGAACAGGGGTTCACTCATACTCAACATCTTACTCATAAGAGAACCCAAGAGCTTTAAAATGAACAATATAAATAAGATCTTCAGGCTGATATAAATCAATAAGGACCCTAGCAAATGACAATCTAGACCTAGTGGTAGTGAGTGAAACTAGAATTAATGGCTTACCCAATTTACTAGCAATTTGCCCAATAATTTTGGGTGTCTATAACTCCAAGCCAAGATTAAGGAACCTAACCCAAATCGGGGCTGACTTAAAAAATTTCTTTCCCAATTCCATGCTAACTTCATATTCTTTAAGAACCAGTGGCTTACCAAATATAAAATTCATAGGCCCTTCCAAAATCTTCACCAAATCTTCCCGAGAATGGAATCTAAAAAGAAAAACCCTAGACTGTTTTGTAATTACAGGACTCACAACCTGTTTCCATCTAGCATAAACAAACTTAGACATATGTTCCTAGGATATTTCTGATCCCATGACACACCTAACAAGGGTATTTTCCCACTGTGCTTGACCCTCTAACACATCAGAATCCTCAATAAGAATTTCATTAAGCATCGTAACAGAAGGATCAAAATCAAGAGTAAAGTTCAAGGGTTGTTGCACCTTGAGACAATCAGCATACGAAGCATTATGATTAGTTTTAGTTACCGATGTGGATGCTGATTTCCGATGGGGGGGAGCGTGATCTCCCCATTTTATTTTTGACCTCTTACCATCACTCGGGGAAGCATGATGACTTCACTGTGATGATGAAGGAGATGCAGAATTCAGAATATCAGGGATTCTTGCTTTCAAATCTGCTTAAATACCTTTTGACAGCAAATCAGCCATCATCGGCGGTGGAGGAACCACCCTCTCCACATCAGATGCAGCACTATTAAGTACATTAAACTCTGATTCAACCACAAGTTGGGGTCTAGGAGATTTCAAAACAAGAGGCGGTTGACCGTGACCACGATTACCGCCCACACCATCCTTAAGAGCCATGGTGTAAGGTTCGATAAAGAAACAAATTCCAAACCCGCAGCCCTGGGAGGCTGAAACCCTAACAGAGCAAAAATTTGAAAATGAAGGAGTTAGATATGTGAAGGTGGAAGAGAGGTGTCATTGTGTTAGGAAAAGTGTTAAGCTAGCAAGCATCGTAACAGAAGGATCAAAATCAAGAGTAAAGTTAAAGGGTTGTTGCACCTTGAGACAATCAGCATACGAAGCATTATGATTAGTTTTAGTTACCGAACCTCGATAACCGGCGGCTAGATCAACATAGATCCAACAATTTCAGGTTGGATCTCATTTTGTTGAGAGTGAGGGGCAGAGAGATGAAAGGAAGTGAACTTGGAAATCTAGGGTTCATCTAGACATACATGATTTAATATATACTTACATGAAGAGCACAATCACAAGCTTTCTCGAAGAAGAGGAAGCTTTTTCTTTCTTTCAATCAAAATAAGAAAACAAGGAAAGCACTCAAAAAAAAAGTTAGATAAAGAAGTTTCAGTAAGAACTAGCACTAGAGTTCTTCCCCCATTTCTACTTTTCCTCTCTCTTTTTGTGTTTTCAGTCGGGCTTTGAAACGATGTTGACAGCCAGTGATCATCAGAAGTGCATGGAAAAAGAAAACATGTTAGTATAGATCTGAACATAAAAACCCCAAATTGAAATATATAACATACATTTAAAAAAAAATTAGACAGTAAATAATTAAATTTCTTTTTTCAAATCTTGATCTTCTAGTGTACATTCTGTTTGCATGTCCTTTTTTCAAATATCACTACTTTTGATCCGATGTTGATGGCGAGTGATCATCACAAGTGCATGAAAAAAGAAAAATGTTAGTACAGATCTAAATATAAAAACCCCAAATTGAAATATATAACATGCACTTAACATTTATTAGATAGTAAATACTTACATTTTTTCCATATCTTGATCTGTGCGTCCAAACAACACTTCTTTAAATGCAGATTAACAAACTCGTTTGCTTTTTACATGCAGCACCATTTCATCTCATGGAAAAAAACATTATTCAAGAAAAATTAAAAAGTTAGACACCTTATAAACTACACAATGTAACAATTTTAGAACCGAAAAAAATAAAATAAAAAATTTATGTGCATGCTTATGAAATCGCTGCCGGGAAAACATATCAAAAAACTGGAATTTGGAACGGATTAGCCCAGATCTGATAGATCCATTGAAGTTAACTAATACATTAAAAAACAAAAACAATATCAGAACTCCTACAAATAATGAAGAAACATTAACTTTAAACGCAGATCTACATCGAATAGGCAAAAAAAAAAAGTTTCAAACTGAAATGTGGCTGGAAAACTTTTAATGGCGGTGGAAGAGGATGCTTACCTAATATTTTTTCCAGAATAGGCGATAGATGGCGGGTTTCCATTTTAGAAAACCATGTTTTTGTGCGGAAACCTCGATAACCGACGGCTAGATCAACATAGATCCAACAATTTCAGGTTGGATCTCATTTTGTTGAGAGTAAGGGGCAGAGAGATGAAAGGAAGTGAACTTGGAAATCTAGGGTTCAGCTGGATATACATGATTTAATATATACTTACATGAAGAGCAAAATCATAATTTAAGCGAGAACATTACCAGTTTACCCCTACAAACCCAAAATCAGCATCAGATTGTTTTTGGAAACCAATCATATGAGATCCTATTTTTCCTTTACTGATGTTTTAAGGACATAGAATTTTACAAACATGTGCAATTTGGCATATTGTTTTGACATTGTATTGATTTTATCCCTGCCTTTTTTAACACATTTATTAATGAGACTTACATGCATATTAAATGTACAAAGTAATGTCTATTTTGTAATTTGTACTATAATCATTTTTAAACTTTATCAATCTATCACAATACAATTGCATTATGACATTTAATTTTATCATCTATAGTCTGAAATGTGTTAAGAAATCTATAAATATACACAAACTGATTTATCAATTTATGAAGATTTTAAATTGTCAATGAAATTAAATAAATACATGTACGTCCATGTTTATTTCTATTCTGTCATAACAAACAAAAATTTATCAAACTAGACATTTATCATTATCCACAAAAACAATGGATCAATTTGGTTTTTCGTAAAACTAAAATAGTACATGAAAAATGTACATCAAAATATATGTAGATTACATAAAATGGTTTGGTTAGTATGTATAAAATGGTTTGGTTAGTATGTATTTTCCTTACGCTTTACTTATGTATCGACATATCATGTTACTTCGTACTTAGCTATGTTATTTACGCACAAATTGAAATATTTTTCTCCTAGAATAGGGTGGAAAATGAGTGAAGCGAGAGTGTCACGTGCCCAGATTTTACGATCTCATAAATCTGCATCACGTTTATCTAATGAACCTGGTTCTTCTAACCGATGTTCAAATGCCATGGATGAGAACTCTTATGTGTCATCACCAAGAGGATCTCGCACGAATGTTACACCATCGGTATCTCTGAGATGGCGAAATGGCTCAACCAATATACATGTTAACTCAATTGAAGCCACACAAGGATCACATATCACTCAAGATGTTGATGTGCTGAACCATTTATGTGCGGACCGACAACCCCTGCATGATATAACCAATGAAAGAAATTTAAATCGAGATACCAACTTCACCCCTAGAAGTATCCTAGAGCCTATGTCATGTACAACATACCAACGGCTGCAAAGTTCTGACACACTAAGGAGTTATGAACATGGGGAATCATCAAGTGCAACATGGATTATCGAGAAAATGAGATGTACTGGCAATTAAGAGGAGTGTATTGGTCGTGCAATTGATTTTGCGGATGCTGATTTGATTCCTGAAGGTATGTTCTATATAGATGAAGTCTCTTGGTTAGCCGTATTTACAATTTTTACTCACAAATCTCAATACAAATAACAGACGTTATAACCCTTGTACCATCTCAAACGTCTGGACTCATGGATGTTGTTGAACTTTCTACTCAACAAACATGTATGTTTACCCTTTAGTTAATATTTCTTAATTCTTAAATCCCTGTTAAGGATGTACATGTATTTATGTCTATATATGTACATGGAGCAATGTTGTTAAGCATGATCTTGGTCTACCTGATCAGGTGTGTCCAAACCCATATTGTCGAGCTATTGTGTGGGGGTTAGAATAAAGCATTCATTCCAAACCATTAAGGAATCTGACATTCTCCATATGTTGTATGAATGGTAAAATTCATCTCCCAAGGGAGATTAATCCACCGGAAGTTATAAAAACCATGTTCGACTACAGTGGTGATGAGAAGTCAAAGGATTTTCGTTGCAATATTCAAGAATTTAATTGTCAGTTCTCATTCACTTCTACGGGAGGTGAAATTGATAGATGCATAAATGATGGTGGTGGTCCATATGTGTTTCATGTTAAAAGAGAAAACCATCGTCGGATTGGCTCATTGGTACCACCTCCTAGTGAACGTCCTAGATTCGCACAGTTATATATCTATTACATGGAGCATGAGGTTCAGAATCGGCTACGTAGTTTTGGGACTGGTAATCATTCACATTATGATGTGGAGATCGTTGAGCAATTGACCAATTTGTTTAATGATCACAACGAGTTGGTCAAGAAGTTTAGAAGTGTGAGAGACTTGCATCGTGAGTCAGAGGTTTTTCTAGTAAGGATAAGACTGTTGTCATCTCGATCAAGGGATGGTCGAAGATACAATCTTCCATCATCCAGCGAGATTGTTTCCCTTACCATTGACCTCGATGAGGATGAAGGGTGTAGGAGATATTGTTATTTTTACCCGTGATCATCGTGCACAACGTATTGATGTGCATCATCCGCTACTTATTGCTCTACATTTCCCCACTCTTATACCAACTAGAGCTGATGGTTATAGGCAACATATTCCTCATTGCAAAGGTAGATCCAATTCGACACAGAATACTGTTTCTATGCGTGAATTTTACGCATTTCAGTTGCATAATCATCATTTTGTTTACTCTACCATTTTAGGATGAGAGGGTTGTTCCAACAATACATGGTGTATGCGTATTGTTACATACTGGAAGAATGATTTATCTATCTGAGATCGCACCAAGATAAATTTTGATGTGAGGTGTTGTAAGGTTTACAAGATGCAGTTACACAGGTGACACAGATGCAGGTCATACTGAAAGACCATGTATATTACCGTTATCATTTATCGGGGGCCCGCACTATATGGTCCAGGCATACCAAGATACCATGGCTATTTGTAGATGGTTAGGGCATCCCGATTTGTTCATTACGATGACGTGCAACCCCAAGTGGATTGAGATCACAAAGTTTTTGGAAATGATACATGGATAGGCACCGGAAGATAGGTCAGATGTGATAGCACGTATATTTGAGATGAAACTCTACTCACTGTTAGATGACATCACAAAGAATTGCCTTTTTGGTAGATGTGTCGGAGGTAATCTGATTTTTTTTAATACAGTTTTGTATGATCAAAATACGCATTCCAATGTCATAAATGACACTAATTTTAGTTTTATGTTGCGTTCTGCAGTCATCATGACTATTGAATTTCAAAACCGTGGACTTCCCCATGCACACATAGCATTGGTTTTGGACGCAAAAGATTAGTTAAGGGATGCTGCTTGTATTGACTGATATATATTCGTTGAGTTGTCTGATCCAAACATAAACTGCTTGGTGTTTGATGATGTGTCATCACATATGAGGCATGAACCATGTGGTAGTGTGAATCCTAGATATCCATGTATGTCGAACAATAAATGCTCAAAATGCTACCCACAAAAAATACAGTTGGAAACATCAGTTGGGGAGTATGGGTATCCGGTGTATCATCGATGACCAACATAGCACACAGTAGTGAGGAATGGGACCATCCTTGATAATGGTTGGGTCATTCCACATAACCTAGAATTAGTCATGAAATACGATTATCATGTGTGTGTTGAAAAGACAAACAGAGATATGTGTGTCAAATATCTTTGTAAGTACATGCACAAAGGCTCTGATCGGTCCACTGTGGTTATTGAACTCTAAATGGATGGTTCACAACCAAGTTCATCATCGACCGCACCCCAATATGATGAGATTAAGCAGTATATGGATTGTCGATATATATTAGCGTCTAAGGCATGGTGCCATATTTTTTATTTTACATATATAAGCATGATCCCCCAGTCAATCGACTATCTTTCCATCTCCCGAATGAACAAAGTATTATTTTTTATGCTTCATCAGATTTACAAGATGTTGTGCAGACCCATTCGAACAGTGTTACTAAGTTTCTTAGTTGGATGGTCTGTAACCGCATGGATTTTGAAGCCCGTGAATTAACGTATGCTGAGTTTCCAAGTAGGTATGTATGGAATAAATGATCGAATTGTTGGTCTAGACGTAAAAGGGGTAGTAGTGTTGGGCGACTCCAGTTTGTGCACCCTACTGTTGGTGAGCGCTACTATCTTAGGCTATTACTAAACGTTGTACATGGACCGACTTCCTTCAATGACATCCGAACAGTCAATGGGGTATTTTGCTCAACTTATAGGGATGCATCCATGTCTCTAGGATTGTTGAAGGGTGATGGTGAAAGGCACGATGCCATTCGTGAGGCTTCACAATGGGCGATGCCTGCTAGCTTACGTGAGCTTCTTATTACCATCATTTTGTTATGCCAGGTATATGATCCTCTTGCACTTTGCTCTCAGAATAAAGAAGTATTGTGCGATGACATACTATTTAACCAACGAAGGGCTAGAAACAATCCAGACCTTATGCTAAGTAACATTGAGATCTTTAACTATGGGCTTTATGAGAACATGTTGGGTCATACACTCAATGATTATGATGGAATTCCATTTCTAGACTTGAGCACATTGGCTTTGAAGGATAACTCACTAATATTTGAGAAGCTTAATTATGACAGAATTGCATTGAGTGTTGAACACAGTAATCTGTTAAGTAGATTGAATGATGGTAAACTTAGAGTTTACAAATCAATCATCAATTTTATTCAAGAGGAAAAAGGTGGATTCTTTTTTGTCTATTATTGCGGTGGGACTGGTAAAATTTATTTATGGCGCACCATCTTATCTCAAATCAGATCAGAAGGGAAGATAGAAATTGTTGTTGCATCATTAGGTATTGTAGCATTGTTGTTACCTGGGGGTAAGACAGTGCACTCACTAATATTTGAATGTTAAGGCATCAACACCATTGGTTGATCTCATAATATGCGCGTCTTTGATAATATAGGATGAGGCACCAATGGAACATCGACATACATTTTAAGCACTAGATAGTTCTCTCCGTGATTTGATGGGTGGAGTTATTCCGGGGTCAGAGGCGTAATTTTTTTGTAGTAAGACGGTAGTTCTTGGTGGTGATTTTAGATAGATACTACCAGTTGTCCCCCGTGGTAGCCGTGGGGATGTGGTGGTGGTAACTATTTGTTTATCATATTTATGGTCATATTTCAAAATGCATGTGCTATCTTAGAACATGTGTGTTCAAAACTCAACGATGAGGGATGCTGCACTTTTCAGCGACTAGTTGCTTAAATTGGGTGAGGGAAAGATGGCACTACATAAGTTGTCTGATGAAGAGGAAGAAAGTACATGGTTAAATATTCATGACTCCTATTTGATTCAGTCGACAGGTAAACCACTTGACATTGTTATAAATACGACATACCCAGACTTGTGTAACATGATATCGGATAAAGAGTATCTCCATGAACGAGCAATCCTGAACCCACATAACGATAGAGTTGATGTTATTAATCACCGTATGATGGCACAACTCAAGGGTGAAAGTGTTAAATACCTAAGTGTAGATTGATTTTCCCCGACATGCGAGAATGTTGAGTCGTAGGTGGAATTGTATCCAGTTGAGTATTTGAACACACTTAAGTTTTATGGGTTGCCCAATCATGAGTTGTACTTAAAGGTTGGAGTTTCGGTTATCCTTATGGAAAACTTGAATCAAGCACATGGATTGTGTAATGGTACTCGGCTGGTTGTCACAAAGTTATCATCTAGGGTCATTGAAGCTAAAATATTTTCTGGTAGTTTCGCTCGACGGCGTTGTTTAATACCACGTGTAGAGATGATAGCTTCAAAGACCAAACTACCATTCAAGTTATCCTGATAACAGTTCCCATTAAAGGCATGCTTCATGATGACAATTAATAAGAGACCTTCAATCGTGTTAGTCTATACCTGTCTCAACTTGTGTTTAGTCATGGATAACTCTATGTTGTTGCATCACGTATGACATCACTTGATGGGTTCAAAGTAATTATTGAGTCTAATGACCCATTGAAAAGGATGTAAACAAAAAATATTGTTTATACTGAAATCTTCGATAGATATTGTACAGATAGATGTGTATGTTGAATTGTTATTTTTAATAAGATGTCAAGTTTTTTTTACATATATTACTTCATACGGTCCATGAATAACTAAAATAGATGTAAATATATTATATTATATATGGCCACAGGTCCTGATCAGCAAAGTCAACTCATATCTCAATTGGGCAGTCGAGGATACAACTGGTCTATCCGGGTTCGTATAACTCGGCTTTGGGATGTTGTGAACTTCACAACCGGTTGTTTTATCGGAATTGAAATGGTGTTACTCGATACGCATGTGAGTTTTATAATTATATTTAACATACATACATATATATATATATATATATTAGCCGCATTAGGTTCAGTGTTAGTTGTGCGTTGTACATATAATCTCCACTCTTTATAATACATACAGATTGATCACATATCGGCCCGAATCAGCCCTCAATTATGTGATAAGTTTTGACCCGAGTTGAAGGAAGGATCAGTCTATGTCATAAAAAACTTTGTCGTATCATCGGCGCCAACATATATGATGACAGTCACAGGCAGCAAGAAAATATTTTTTAGTCCTTACGATAAAGTTGCTTTGATCAATGCTGATTGTCCTGATATTGCGAAATAAAAATTTGAGTTTGTTGAGTACAAAGACATCCCAAAATGTTGGCCTATTAATATCATGTGCACGGGTACTTGATTTTATATAAAATCATTTATTAACAATATTATCATACTTTTTTTCATTTTTGAATACATGTACATCAATGTATGACAGATGTTATAGGGAGGCTGTAAAAGATTGATCCAGCAAGGGATCAAGCGCTAATGAAAGGTGGGACAAGTAGGATGCAAACTGTATATCTCACTAATGAAAGGTACATGCATGTCATATATTTTTTACATTTGCATTGTCATGTGTATATTCACAATACTTATTGCTTTAAATTAGTGGTTGTCCTATCGAGGTTGTCGTGTCGGGGGACAATTTTGGTGTGCTGCGTGATATAAGTCAGTGAGATTCGAACATGACTATTATTTTGGCTTGCACTGGCACATGTGTGTCATTTTAAAGGTGATGTGTCTATGTTTGTTGGTAACTCTAATGTATTAGTTATAATAATTATAAACATATATGTTCATATATATATATATATAATTTTTTTGGCCAGGTAAAATTACTTATCTTCAACATGTTCTACGAAGCTATATGTCAACCCAAAAGTATCAAAGACATATGTGTTAACCAGAAGGTTTATTACTTATGGTATTTTGGATAATTACATTTGATCGTAAAGGAGTGTGGATCATGAATTGATTGTAAACTTTTTACAATTGACTGAGATAGTGGAACCAGCAGTTTAAAGATTACTGACATTCAAAATGCGGGGTCCTCAACCACCACAATGGCCGTTAATAGACGTGTTAGCCTCCGGAGACTTGCAGAGATTCGCAGTACATGGTTATCAGAGGTATGTGTGAATTTTTTTTTTTGATATCCCATTTGATTTATAATAGTTTTTTTGACTCATTATGTAGGAGCATAATTTTTGTTGTCATGTTGTGGTCCTAGGCATCAATACCCAGTTTCCTATGTGGTATTTAGCGTATCCCGCATGTATAAAAAAAGTGGTTGCGATGGGACCACAATACTATTGCGGCAAATGCGTGACAAATATTCATTCTCCAGTGACCCGGTAATGTCATTATTATTTTAATTACATGTCATATTTAGAATATAGTAAGGCTCACGAAATATTTTTTGGGTTTCATAATGTTAGTATTTATACAATTTAGTTTACTAACATTATTGTTTAGTTACAAGCTTGAAGTTAAGGTGCATGATCGAACACATGGTGGGACGTTGGTGTTGTTTGACAAAGTCGCAGTTCAACTTATTGGATGCAATACACTTACATTGTACCACGGATTGAGTCGGACGTATGTCTACCGTTTTATATTCATAACCTGTTAATGTTAATATATGTGTACATGTTTTATTCTTACGAATAATCATCATTTTATCATGTAGACTGAGGTATTTCGTAGAATGAATAAGATACTCGGAATGAACCTTACGTGGGATGTGGAATTGACCAACTTCAATTTTGAAAACAAGTACTTTGGGTTCATCGTCAAAAAGGTCAGCGGAGTTGACTATCCATTGGAATCTCGAAATCTGAAAAACTTTGTCAACGATGTAAATAATTATTTTTTACCTTTTATATTAGGTGCAATCAAGTTTTTTATTCTTTAATCACATGTGTTTATATAATATATATATATATATATATATATATATATATATATATTATAATTTAATCTCACCATTATTCAGGAGATGAATTCCAGATCCTCAGGATAGGTTGGTAAACGCATTGTTTATATTAAAAACAAATCAAGTGAACCACCAAAAAAATGGTTAGTAAATCTTTTTTCACCATGCGTAACATGGTAGTACATGTCTTAATGTATTATTAATATGATATGATGTTTTCACACACATACGCATTCAAATGAAACATCATCGAAGTTTTCACCACCCGAGGTGTTTGAGAGTCATTCGAGTGATAACATCAGTAATCAAAATGACACGTGAGTATCTCAACAAATAAAGATAACCCGATATTGTGCTGTAATATTTTTTTGGATCTAAAACATCGAGTTGTTATTTAATACATTTTGATATTGAATTTAGGTTGACGATCGAAGACCACCCAATCACGGATATTCAGTTCCAATGAGATGTGCCATTTTTTAATGAAGTTTCATCTGTAATACATTTGATCAATTATTGAGTTTTGTCATTATTCTACAAAAATATTCTATTAAGTTTTTATTTAGATTTGGTATGCATTGATAAATTCAATTTAAAAACAATAATACCTATGTCGAAGACGGATATGTAAGCTAGTTATTCACTACATCAGTAGGGAGATAAGTGAATGTTATTTTTAGTGACTCACAACATTTTCTTATGGAGTAAATTCCACCAGGACCAGCTTATTTTTTACACAATTAACCTATTTTCGCCTAATTTTAACTTTTTGACCTATTTTTGTCCCATTATTTAAATTATTGAATCACATCCTTTCTTTTGAGCTTCACCGTTTAAATGCACATAACGGTGTGCAAATGTATGTTATATCTTTAAGTAATTGTTACTACAATTTTGCTCTCAAGTTTTTTAAATTAATCAATTTCACCCTTAACTTTTTAATGCTTCAGCTTTGCCATCTTCCTCGGACCACTAAACTCCTAATCTCGAGTCCTGCTATCTGCACAATCCTCTCCTAGCTTCACCTAGATCTCTCATCCTACTGTCTACCCGCTCTCTCTCTCTCTCCACTGGTAAAAAAATTGTCCTCTTCGGTGTACCTAACGCCTTCACCCCGACTTGTAGGTGAAACAACCATCCGATTGTTGTTTCTTTTGCGTAATATCATACATGAGTGCTTACTTGTGGGAAACCTCATCGTATGTTATACATTCTATGTTAGTGATATCCGATATCTCAGCCACCCAGATAATGTTGCTGATATCCTCTATTCCTTCTCGTGGATGGTTTCCTGAAAAGACCAGAGGTTGTGGGACCCCGGGGAGATGCTCCGACGCTCAAGTTAGTTTAGGAACTCAAGGTCTGAATGTGTGTAGTTAGAGAGAATATCATCCCGTTGCTCTCAGGTGAACCCCCTTATATATGGAACTGCCTCCATGATTCCCGAGCCACGCCTCCACGTTTGTAGGGAACGTGGGCAATGTTTATAGGGAACATGGGAGTTGAGGAGAATGTGGGGGTTGAGGGGAACGTGGGAGTTACGCGAGGGAGGACGTGGCTCTCCTGTCCAGGTACGGGCTCGCTGGTGGAGGGGCGCAGTCACCCGGGCTCGCATGCGAGGGCCAACCATGCGCACCCCTTAATGGGGCTGCATGTGTTTGCGCATGCGGTAGCTGATATGCAAAATCCGCAGAGCCTCACGCCTGGGTTGCTGCGCGAGCCCTGCTGAGGCGCATGCTTGAATAAAGGCTGAGCGAGGCCTACTGAGGTGCAAGCTTGGTTAGTGTACCAAGGAGCCCCCCCCTCCCCGCAAGCGGAGTTGGGGCGGGGTCTTGAACTCCGTGTGCCGGCACGTGCTTGCGTATCATGTTGTTGGGCCAGTTGAGTCAGGATTTACGCTCATTGGGCAGATGTCGACACGTGTACGATTGGGGCGTTGGGTCAGTTCGGGTCCCCGATGTTTCAAATTTGAAAGTGGCAGTTTAAAAGCGTCACTTTTACTTATGTGCCCTATTTCTCGTCCCTTTGCTCCTGCTTTCTTAAAATTGTGTCGCTGCACCCTTTGCTTCCGGTGATCGTTGTTGCTGCCCCATTTGCTTCTGGTGAGCGTTATTGCTGCCGACCTTCCCTCTATCGACTACCGCTGCTCTGCGAGGTGTGTAGCGATTCTGTGCTCGTAAGGTTAGTACTTATAGTACCGGATTGTGAAGTAGTATAGACGGGTCTGGCAGGTGTTTGGCGAAAGGCCTCAATGAGCCTCTGATTAAATTTTCCTCTGTTCTGTTCTTGATTGTCCGTTGCAGATTATGGCTCGCAAGGAGGTACAGTGTCCGATTATTGCTCCGATGGAGCGGAGTGGTCTAAATTCAGAGAGGCTCGTAGCGGAATTGATGAAATGTTCATGGCCGATGAACATCGTTGATTTCCGGTTGGCGCGAGCGAATATTCTCCGGTCCGTTGGGCTGCCTGTGATGGAGGAGAACAAGCACAAAGAAACCATGGCACTGTTCCCAGCGCAGCTTTCGGCTGGGCTGAGGATGTCGTTGCCACACATTGTGCAAGAGCTCTACACCTGGTGGCGTGTTCCCCCTTCTCAGCTTGGGCCGAATGTCTTCGGGCAGATATCAGCTTTCGCCGTGTGCTGTAGGATGGCCGGAGTGGAGGCCTTACGGAAGTCTTCCTGCGTTTCTTCCGTTTGGACTTACGGACCGGCG